>DVZL01000468.1:0-22989 GCA_018236625.1 Lasaia peninsularis
CGAACGATTTGCTTGAAATGTTGTATATAGGGGGTTTCGGGGACGATAAATCGATCTAGCTAGGTTTTATTTTCAGGTTTCGTTTATTAATCGTGTTTTCATGGAATAAAAACTATTTGCATAATTAGAATAGCGCAGTTGGGAAATCGGGCGCCTTAATACGCGCAAACTCGGGTTCAAAGCCCAGTCTGATTGTTATTTTTTTTTAATTCCTTTTTTTGTGAAAAAACTCTTCCAGGAAGCCCTACAGAAAAAAATTATAAATTATGTCACATACAATTCCAAAAACACCGAGCAAAATTCGGTCATCTAGGTACTGTACTTAAATTCTCGTTTTACTAGTGCAAAGTATACACTTAAAATAAGTTTAGTTAAAGGGCAGCAGAATGATGACCAATGGCTTTATTTACTTTAATGATGCTTTATCATCGGATTATAACACAGCAGTTCTTCACACTGTAGAATATTTAAAATATTTAGTTTATTTTGGAGTTAAGTGATAAAATACCAAGCGTATGTAAAATAAAACATTTACACTGTTTCAACGCGCGGTGTTACATTCGCACCTGGCAAGGTCTTGTTGCGCACAATTTTGTGAATATGATATTTCAAACGTTTATTTAACCCAAAAAGGGCTTATGGCAACATTACACTCGAAGGGATAATTACTTGTGGTATTGTAACCTTAGAGAACTGGAATCAAAACAAACCGGCCAACGCGAGTGTACTCGCGCACCTAGGGTTCCGTACCAATTTTTATAAAAACTGCATAAAATTAACATTTGCTGTATGAGAGCCTCCTTTAAATATTTATTTTATTCTGTTTTTAGTATTTGTTATAGCGGCAACAATAATACATATCGTATCATATCATGTAAGTTACGATAATACATATCATATCATATCATATCATGTAAATTACGGCTTGAGATCTCATGACATAGTTTACATTAAAAAAAAGTGACGTCATCAATCTAACGACGCCCTCGACCAATTAAATCGCAGAATTTCAAACTGCCTGCTATTTATTTGATCAAGGACCTTGCTCGGTTGATAACATCACTTTTTTATTATAAATTACTGACTGACTATTAGGCACTTAGATATTCAGTAATTAAATTTACGAAACCCTATACTGAACTAGTATGAATATCACTGTTACTATATTTTAAGTATTTGTTTTATTTATGAATGTCTTAAGTTAAGTACCTACGTATGTTTTATATTCTGTTTTAATGAGATAATATTTTATCTAATAATGTAAAATGGGTTCATGTATTTTGATTAACAAAAAATAAACTTAATTAATCATTATGTGCACCCCTTCATGTTATATTTCTAATTGAGTTAGGTTGATTGGTAGAGAATGCCATGTAGTGCGAAGTCTACCTCGTTGGCCGAGGGGCTAGCGTACACACTCACCGACTAATCGCGAGGCTCGGGTTCGATTCACATATGAACATAGATGTATATATTTCCGGGTCTGGGAGTTTATTAAGTTTATTCTTGTATCTATTTAAGTATTTTTATGTATTAGCATCGTTGTCTAACACCCATAACACAAGCATTAAATTTGCTTACTTTGGCTTTAGATCAATTTGTGTTATTTGTCCAGTAATATTTATTTATTTGTACACTTTTTCTACGCATACATTCTTAAATAAATAAATGTCTGATATTTACAATCTTATTTACTTTCAATATCAAGTATAAATGCCGCAGCGTCACAATTGAGACCCGAATGTAACAGACCCGACATCTGCTGTAACATCTGCGGCCGGACTGAGAACCAGTCGTATGTGTCGTGCCGCCGCCGCGCCGTTCACGTTACTTATTTGATTTCAAAATTACAAAATAATGTGTTTTCTGCAGATGTACAACTTGACCTTGAGATATGTTCATATTATTATTTTCGTGTTATAACTTTTTAAATTTTGAGATTTGGATTTACATAGGTAGCACAATAATGACAGTTCCTTTTTAATTCAGTATAAGTAGTGGCTTAATGAAGTACTCGGTTTTGTTGAATCTTTCTCTGTATGTCGTTTTAGCCAATAATCATTTTTGAGAATAAGGACTATCCATGTTTTTTATTTAAAAAAAAACAATAATTCAAGTAATTATAAAAATAAAAAAAATATCCAAACTATCATCATTTTCAGATGATTTAAACACCGCCATTTTAGCAGGCTAATTTGTGAAATCACCGTCCAAGTGAAGTGTTATTACAATTTTTTATTATCACATCATTCAGCGATCATTTTGGAATGTCTTCAAAATGTATTTTAAATCTACTTCAGTTATAGTTTCCAGTTGCCTTCTCTAAAAAAAATAAGCTTATACTGGGAGGCTTCATTCTTCCTTACCTAATATAATATGTTGTTATTCAGTTATATAATTTTTAATTTTATTAATATAATATTTACTACTTGTAATAAATCTCGTCAGTTATTAGGTCTGGAAAAATGCCGGCTCGGTTAGTGCTGAGGGTTAGGAAGAAAATGTCAAGTTTTCCCTAAACTTAAAACATGATAATCTTCTGGCACGAAGCCGCTTGATGATGGAGGAATGTGTGTTTCTTATAATTGGTAATATTAATAAATTACGATGCTTTCTAATAGAATTCTTGTAGTTTTTAATTCTATCGGAACTCGTTTTGATTTTTGTGTTTATAGCGAATTTATGGCTAATTATAATAATTAGCTTATATCTCAAGTTCATTATTTTTTTATAGGCTGATTATAATTAGCTTGACTTTCATCCGAACACCGTTTCGTAGCTACATCTTATTATAATAAATATTAATTAATATAAATCAATTTATGTATTAATTAAGTGTTTACGTCTGCGAACATCTTAACATAGTTAAAACTTGCATTCCTGATAAATATTAGACGGATTGTTAACAAGACGCCGGCCGTCTGCTCCCTCGACTTGTCTAACATACACTCCATATTAAAAGGTTTGTGTTCAAGATACATAAACCAAAACAGTATTTTCTACAATTTTTCTCTATCTGTCTGTGTGTCTGTCTGTCTTTCTATCTGTCTATTTGTACCCGCTAATATCTGAAATGGCAGGACTGATTTTGAGGGACTTTGACTGACAGACAGCTAAGTAGTGTAAGAAGCAACGGCTTACACTACTTTTATTTTAGAAATGTATAAAATAAAATAATTAAATAAAAAAGCGGGCGAGGTCGCAGGCACAACTAGTTTCAAATATAACTGAAAAAGTTAACCCGTATTTACCATCGTATCATTATGCGCCGTGAGCTCCATTTTATCACGATCGTTTCAGGTGTCGATAAATATTAATGTTCAAGCAAACAAACAAAAACATTTTTAATATAAGTGAGTATTCTAAAGAATCTCACTATATTCATAAGAAGAAATATAGACATATTGATTTCATATGAACACAATTGTCCCATCAGAAGTATCGTGTATTGTGCAGCCATTCATGTCATTTGTCAACCTTCACTGTGTTTAATATTTTGTCAAATTAATTGGTCTATTGTGATTGTAATGTGTTCGGCCATTAGTCAACACCGTCGTATCTGCAAACATTGTGTGTCTATAATCTCGGGTTGTCGATGACGATATCGTTTATTGCTTTGACATTTACCATCATGTATCTAAACGGTTATGTGTAAACAATATATTATTACCTTACCTCTGCTCTTTGTGTTTGAGTGCCGCTCCATAGATGAGTCTGTTCATAGATATAAAATGTCCAAGAAAATTGTTTCACAGTATTGCGCGGACGCAGGAAAGTGTCGCTCTCGGATAAATAGATAATTGAATGCTATTATCGGGTTAATTATTGTAATAAGGTGAGATATCGGAAGTTTATAAAAATTACAAGCTAATTTTAAAGAAAGCCAACCAGCTGGTCTAGTTTCCATTTAGTTTCACCGGCGTGTAGGAACTCCATGGTTTTTTTATTCTTAATTGATGCTCTTCCGCATGGTTCCTTATATACCTATTATCATTGGCATGTTAGATAATTACTATAAAGTAGCTGCATGGTAGGGAGGCTGATGGACTCTACTCTGGGGACTCGGACCAACACATATACAATGAATTATGTTTAAATTGTTTAAGGGTCCAGAAGCGGCTTGTACCATTAAATTTTTATTTATCTGTTTATATGTCTCCCAATACGTACAACATAAAGGTATTTACAACCTTTGTTTCCCCCAGGAGTAGCGGCCAACTGAGGAACACTCTGAGCCGCGCCCGCGAGCTGTGCGAGAGATGGCGGAGCGGCGGCAGCGCGGCGACCCCGCCGGCGGCCGCGCCCGACGACGAGGGCGGCGGGCGGCTGGCGCGCTGGTTCAGCGTGCGGAGGGGCTCCACGCACCAGTACGACATGCACGCGCACGACGCGGACAAGATGCCCAAGTTACCTGAGGTTGGTTCATGTCTAACTTGTTAGCCACAGACACCTAAAATCGAAACAACCTTCATTTTTATAGATAGCTTGTGTGTCAAAAATCAAAGTCTTATATTGTGTCTTATAAATTAAATAATAATATTAGCTTTATTTTAATTTACACTTTTAATATTAGCCAACAGTTTGTAACCGGTAATGTAACATAAGAAAAATATAACTAGAGCTTATGCAATGTATGAAATTATCGGTACCTACATAAACAATACTTACCCATGGACTTTTAGAATATTATCAAATGGTATGAATATACTCAGTAGGGTTATCAGCAGGGTATATACTGACTTTATACTGATACACAATCGGGGTTTCCTTACAAATAAATATCACACGAGTTTTTTTAATGTTATGGTAATGTAAGGTAATGGTAATCGATTATTTTTTCTATCCAATTGTAGAAAGCGATCGGAGACAAATTATAAACATAAAGCAGTAAAATTATAAACAAATTGTAACCGATGGTAGATTCCGGCAACCCTAATATACACTAATATTGTGAATGGAACAATAATTTAAAGCTTCCTTTCCTGCCTCGGCCAAATGTGACGGACTGTGACACGTTAACACATGAATCCCAGAGACGGACTAAGGCCACTGCCATCCCGATCACTCGAGTGGTTCCTGCGGGTGAGATAAATAACTTTAAAACACGAACATTAAAATAACGCGCCGACTCTCGGCCTTAATTTATGTACCTTAAACGTACATACGTCTCGTGAGAAATTAATGACAAATGGCATGTTCGTATTTAGCTCGCACCAAGACGACAAAACAGGCCACAAATAGATTCGTATAAATAAGATTAACACATATTTCGAAACAAGATTGCCGCTAACTCGAGTATTTCAACCATTTGAAATGCTGCAAAAATAGCCAACGATTTATATGTCCAAGTGCACACGTCAACCTTTTCCGACATTTTGACAGAAAGCGCGGCTTCAATTTATTGAACCTGTTTGCCATTTGACAATTATTATATTACTGGGTACAGTTGAATGGAAATACTGAGGCATTTATATGTAGGTATAGTATACACAAGCAACATTGTTGTTTTGGCATCAACATTGAAATATAACACAAACATTTAGTGTTAAGGTACCTTCACGCCTCCCCGAAGCGGTAGGCAGAGGTGTGCTAGTATATCCACGACTCGTGACACCAGTAGATATACTAGAACACCCACGATTAGCCGACGTACTGGGGCCCACGATGTGATAGGTGACAAGCCTATCCTATCTTAAGAATAATCTGAAAAACATTCAAAAAAAGTTACCCAACCTGGAAATTGAACCCGGGACCCTACGCAGCTAACGGTTTTATCAGGTGACAGCCGTATCGTTTCTCCGCAGAGGCGATTAATTTAAAAATAAACGAAAAATCTAAAAATTGTCCGGAAGAATAAATAATGCAGCAGTAATTTAATTAAAAGTAGTCTATAGCAGCACAGGTAGCACCGGTGGTCTGGCGGCGGGCTGTGTTACAGATAATGTATTTCTGTTGCCGCGATAACAACTAATAATAAAAACAGTAAAATAAATATTTCAAGGGAAAGGGAAATAAATAAAATGAAGAAAATATTATTTTTATGCCACTTTTACGAGCAGTTTTACTGAACCCTTCGTGCGCGTGTCCGACTTGCACTTGGCCGTTTTTTGGTTTTACTTTGTTTTAATTATGTCAAACAATAATAACGTTTGTATTTCAGTATTTATAAAGGAAAATGCACATTATTACGTTACATGACGACTAATAGCGCTGGTATTAATTATTACCACTAATGAAAATGATTTGTCATGAGCCAGTGTCTCATAATCACTCGGGTCCACCGTACACGTCCCAGCCGCGGTGCACAGTGTACTGTGCTAGTGTTACTATACATATGAGTTTATAGTAATGATGAGATGATGATGATGATGACATGTAAACAATATAAGTTTGGTAAAATGAAGTATCAAAAAACATATGTGATACAGGATAACAACAAAGAAGTAACATCTGGTTACACCAAGAATGTGAGCTGTATCGTAAGTCTTTTATATATTCATCATGTTTATGTTTTTAAAATCAACTAAGTAGAAATCCGCACAAACACGAACGTATTTCAGGTAACATTAATTATCAACTAGCGGTCCCGGCAAACTTCATGCCGCCCAGCTCGTGTCATCTAAATGTTTCTAAGTATTAATGATTTTTATCATATTCCGGACGAATACAAATTCTAAAACACAAAATCATAAAATTGGTCTTAAACTGTTTACAAGTTATAACTAACACGACTACAATACACGTTATACATAGATTTAGATGTATCGATAACTATAGTATACTTACTTCAGAAATAAGTAATAAGTACGTATAAGAAGTAGCAAAGTATACTTATTGCTGTTTTAGAACGTAGGTAAAATATTTGACTTTATGTCAACAAAAAATAATGTGCTTTCTTAATGGTGACATTCGTATTACTGTTTTAACGCTTAACAAACTTAGCCACGCTGTACACCGTTAAGCCTAGTCTATTTTTTGTTTTAAATCTCGGATACTATTAATTTATTAATAAAATGTATTAATTATTATAAAATATACAATGCTTAAATTGAAAATAAGGTTAAGATTCAAAAGCTTAATATTTATCTGTACTTATATAATTTGAAAGTCAAAGTTTGGTTCGAATTTTGTTTATCAGATGGAAGATTGTATTTGGTAGTGCTGTATACCAACAACCAGTCTAATATTCATCTAAGTATTTATGGTTTAAGAAGTTGGTGAAACAGATTTTAATAAACCGCAGTATTAAAATTGGATTTTATTATTTATTTGTAATTTGTAATTAATTACTCATGAAAGTACATGCATGTACTTATTATATTTCGGTTTTTGTTAAACTTCATAAAGTAAGCCGACCGGTTCCTGATCTTCTAGACTTTGTGGAACGGAGTTTCACCAAGTGTCGAGAATGCTATTCCAGCCATTAGACACCAAAGACAAGATTACAACGAGGTGCAACAAGTTTATTCGAACGTAATTAAATAATGGTCGTTGACTTCGTGCCATGATGACAATTTCTGGAATTAACAAACGTCATTCATTGGTCCCGCGGCCATCTTTAATTCCTTGTAAAGGAACTCCACAATTAAACACAAATGATTCATATTTATTGTAACATGAATCATAGGCGCTCGAGTGTCTCGCCATTCAGCGTCGAACCATAATAACTACTTAGTGTAGCATCCTGATCAACAATCGACTGCTAAACAAATAATCTATTTAAACTAGTGATATAATGATGTGCGATCGCCGTCCAGTACGCTGCCATAGTGCGATCATGTTTACGATTGTCATTTTTTTGCCTCAGTGTATTTTTAGTGAGACGGCATGAGTAACGTGTTATTCGTACTGGTCCAGAGTGATTTTGAGTTGTCCCTATCGATATATCGGGGGGTTCGTTATGTTTTGTGTTAGACTGTTGAGTGATAAGGCTGAATATTCCGTGGCAAGTTTTGGCGTAAGTCACGTGGCTCGCACCGAGTTATTCTATTCTACTACCGGTTTATCTTAACCTGACGTTACTACAGTTGAGACTGTCAAAAACGGTGATGACGTCATCTTGGGATAAGCTGTCACTTGGTACAGTTTGATAATAATTTAGACGCGTTCTAAAAGGAGATATAATGTCCAGATGGTTCGAGTTGGTGTCCGCATCGGCGTAGTGACGCGATCTCCGAGCGATTCGATGAGTTTGAATGCATTTACGACCAAATTATATGCATTGGGAAATTCGAACGCGTGAGAGCGTTAAGCACGACATAAACAAACGATTTAATTATACGGCTTCTCTAGCTATATCGTCTTTCATTTTGCGTTTGTTTAGATAATTGCGCTGAATTGAAGAGACCCTTAAATTTTGTCGCTTTTAATTTGTGTGTGATAAAGTTATTGAAAGGCTGTAGCGGGACTCAAATATAAGTGTCTTACTATGTCTAGAGTAATAATAGAACTTGTCCTTGAGGGCAGTTGATTCAGGGATTGCGGCACACTTATATTATCTTCGCAGTCACAAATTCCTCTCTAAGTTTTGCCTTTTTTCCTATATATCAATAGTAAAGTAATTTTACCATGGTAAAGTAAAATTTATAATGAGAATTAAAACTCTTAATCCTTCTAAAGAGTTTTAGTACTCACATAGGAATAGTTGAAAATATCGCAGTTGTAATGTATATAAAGTTAGTATCACAAAGTTATAATGTATTAATTATTAGGTAGCCACTTAATGTTGGTAAGACACAACCGTTGTCTATAAACGTTGCCGGTTACCGGTGCGTTGCTATCTTATGACCGTCATGTCTACCGATAATGATGAAGACTAACGCTATGTAGGCAAAATTTTTTTGAGACTAAACATCAAACAAGCACACAGGTCTCCTGATGGTAAGAGACAACCGTGGCCTAAGACACTATAGATGTTGTAGGTGCGCTGCTGTCTGTGATCGGGCTGTTAGACTGTATGTACAAGTCTACCGGCTACCCGTCGGACCGGAATATGACAATGGCAGCAAAAATAGGTAAGGCGGTGGATCCCTACCCTGGCGAGCACAGCACTCTCTACCCTAGAATTATTAAAATTACTTACGTATAACTAATGTTAGAATTTATGATATACATAACTTAAAACTTAACTTTATAATTATACTTCTTTATAAACAAGGCTAATCATTGTTGACTTATTTTATATAAAATTTGTTTCGGGTTTTTCATTCTAAGTTAAAATTGAATTGCATCATAAATTAAACTTTAAATCTATTGGTTTATTCAAGCGCGAGTCGCCAATGAATTATTAATTAAGTAAATAATTTAATTCAATACGTAAAATTAATTGATGACTTAACTTTTCATAAATCTTTCTTGAAATTAAAAGGCACGTGATTTATTAACCGTAACAAATAAATTTATTAAAGTATGCAAAAACAAGCTAAACATAAAATATGTTATGCTCAAGTCATTTTAATATTGGTTAATTAAGGAAATGTTTGATGAAAATTGGCATTTAATGTTACGCTTTTCCCAATTTTGAGCTTAAAACGCACGGATGCTCGTGAAATTTCGACATGTACGCTCGAGTTTCTAAATTAATAGCTGATGCTCCGAGTGAAATCGCGCCATCTGGGTGCTGGACAGGAAACGGAACGATTTTACGATGTATATGGGGAAAATCATTCATTAAGACATATTACGCCTTGAATTGCTTAAAAATGTAGAGCGAGGTTATCCGACCATTAGAACACAAAAAATCGGAATTGACCATTGTTACATGGCTTCAGGCGGGTTGCGAGATATGAATATTAAAAATATGAACTCATTACGCTATCAAATTTTATTTGAACTCAAATTTTAATAATTGGTCAGATAAAAGGGGTCCTTGGTTCATCATCATCGTCATCATCATTTGCGTTAGTCCCGGTTGTTCCTCACATTTGAGCGCGGGAACCCGAGTTTTGCTGTCCGACTTCTACTTCTCCACTTCGCTCGATCTTCGGCATCCCCAATAGTTAGACCATTGGCACACATATCATGTTTCTCGACATCTAGCCAGCGTTTCTTGGGCCAGCCTCTTTTACCGATGCCTATTGGTCCTTGGTTATTGGACAGATAATAATTTTTACCATGAAATTGATCAGTGTTTGATTGAAATTGAATTAATTAGACGTGATATGAAAATGAGTTAGTTAAAAAAATACTAAAAGTAGTTTGTACGTAGTCAACAATACAACGATTTGAACCGCCATGTAATGTCATTGGTATCTTGTAATGCGGGGTGATTAAACAAACAGACGTGTGTGTGGGTCACTTGACACTCATTATTATGATATTGTCAAGCGTATTGGACACTGAAGCTGAAAATATTAGTTTGTTTATCTATTTAAATGAAACTGCCAATAAAATTTTAAAAATTATTTTTGTATGTATTTGATACATTTTTGTAACCAGTCTCAGCTTTTTTACCACTCAGGCAAGGTACATTTTTTACCGTTAGTAGATTCGTCCGTTTGTCGTTTGAACACTATATAAGAGTAAAATAATACTGGCCACCCAAATTGCCCAAATATATGCGCGTGCGTCGGTGGTAGTCGTGATTGTGCTCATTGATATGGTCGGCGCCCGACACGTTATATCCGATCACGATGGTGTCATCGCTACGTGGATATCGTTTTGGTGTACCAGCCGGCTTTATTGTATCTTTTTATATAGTATATGATGATAAGGCCAAGAGCAAATTAGTGCTAGGAATAATAGGGCCCAAGGCTAAATGTTATGTCTCTTGTGTAACAGTTTAGGGCATGGCTACCCTTTACATCGGAATACGACAGTGAAAAATGTTGAATTCAAATGAAGACTAAACTATTTCCCATAGTTTTCATTATTGTTAGCAGTTATTGCGGTTTATTATCAATGGTGTTTGATCTTGAATCTTTTTCAAATAAGATAAATAGAATCAATATTTTAATGATGTCAATAAAGTCAAATAAAAGTCATTTGTGTCTTGCTTCTGTTTGCGTTAAAAAGATAGTAATAACGTAATTAAATTTGGTTAGCACACAGAAGAATCACCGCCATTATATGATAAAAAAACAAATTAATATAAATGTTAGAAAGAATTTGAACTCGTATTCCCTAAAAAATAAATAAAACGTAGATGCTAAAATTATGCTCAGTCTTCGGCAACACAAAACACCTAATAGAAATAAAGACATTTAAGCGACGTCTATTAAAGTTTTTTTATCATTTACGAAAATCGTTAAAAATCGTCGTGCTACTAGAGCACGACGATTTTTAACTGGACTTACGAGTCGTAGATATACTTATATCGCACCTTTGCCTACCCCTTCGAGCCTTCGGGGATGATATCCGTGAAGGTATTTTTTTGTTTTTAACAATGGTTTCAAATTTTTAAACTAACTTCGCACAGTATATCTGAACGTTATAAAATAACGTTTGGCAGTAAGTACGTGACACGCGTCTGATGCCTAGTTAATATGGCCAACACGCTGTGTCCGATCACGACTGCATGTTACGATCTTCGGCCGCAGTACGTTTATATAACATATATATTCAGCCAGTGCTGTATTAACCACTATACAGTATGCGCAACGGCCTAGAGGGGCCCACTGAGCCCCCCCCCCCCCAGCTGGCATGAGCTAAATCAAGTTAACCATTCGTAGAACTTCGACTCTTAATGAGTAATTAATCGGATGCTGTACGTTTTGGTCTACGTAGAAATAAATACAACTATAAAAACCGACGAACTACCGCTGCTTCGCTCGTATGATATTACATCTTTGCGGTTAGAATTTAATTGGGAATGGATCCTTCAAATATTGAAAACCAGAATTAAAGTCAGTTCAGTAGGAACAAGCGATAATACCTACTAAAACATTTTAAGCTCACAGACCAGAGTATTCCTCATTTCATGGGATTCAATAGTGTTAATGTAGAGCCTCATTAGGAGAGACACAATCGCATCGCACGTGAATGGATACAACGTTTCACTAATTCTCTTTTTTATTATTTATTGTCAGACAAACTTCGATTGGAAAAAAACTTGGAAAATTTCCAGGAACGTAGAAAACGAACACTATATTTTTTCTATACACACTGTTTTGGATGTCAATTTCATATGGTACAAAGTTGACCGGGTCAGCTAGTTATATAATTTTTTTGTAGGGTAGAGAAATATTATTGTTGTACAATATGCAATGTAGCCACATTATACATTGCATATAGTTAATCAGGGTTTATGTTAAAATACGTCTAGGTATGGTGAGTGAATATGAACACACCCGTTCGTTTCTCATTACCCCTGTCGGATTTCATCTTTATATTTTTTTAAGAGAGAGGGCACAAGTAGTGTATTACTTGCCCCTAGCCCTAGTTGCCCCGTCACGGCCAGTCCGGCCCCACATTCAGGTACACGTGTGATATAATCCCACTAACGTTTTTCTCTTTTTAATATCTGCCCGCGGCACAGTCTGAAAAAAGTTTAAAGTAAAACCTGACCGTCTGCTGTCTTATTATACTTATTTTATTTCTGTTTGTGTCTGCCCACAAACGTGTCTATTGTAACTCTCTGACTTAGAATCGTAAATGTCTGCCACCATTACGTCGGTGTGTGTCGAATTAGTTGACTATAATTGATAGACTTGCTTACGAAATTGAGTTATGATATTAGCCTAATATTGGCAACGCACCACTTACATATTTTTGACGATGAAGACGTGTATATTTTACCATCAGAATATCAATCTAAACTTTAAAATAAGAAAGGTTTCAATTCGACTTAATGCTTTTTTGTTTGTTTCACCACCATTTATAAATAGATCTTCATGATTTTTTTTGTTATAACTTAGGCCATTATTTCAAAAGAAGTCCCATTAATATTTAACCACGATCCAATAAGAGGTTTAAGAGTTATCACTACATAGTATAAAACACAGTGGCTTCCCATTCCTGTCACTCCCCGTGTATGCTTAGATCTTGTTTTGATGCGGTATTTTTTTAAAGATATAATGATTCAAGAGGAAGGTTTGTATGTTTATAATATGCATAATTTTAACCCGTTCGAAAACGTAAACGAAAAAAAATATACGACGACACGATATTTAATTGATGACGGCTTTTTGCACTATCATTGCGTTTAAGTTGAAGCTGAAATCTCTTGAATATTGTTAGAAAGCTTTTCAAATAAAAAATATCGTGACGCTCATATCCCCGAAGGAGCACGCAGAGAAACATACTTATGCATCGACGATTACTCGACCATATAAAGTCCCATGTTGCGACAGGTAGTAAGTCGCCATATCGGGCACTAATGATGGCAATTTTATATTCGAACAAATTGCCCGGGAAACGAACCCAGGACATCGTGCGTCAAAGTCAGACAATTATTTTTTGTAATTTTAGAGTTCTTGGATCATAAACAAAATAATAGTAATTGTTGTTTTGTTTACATTACAAATATTGTATTATTATATATTAGGTCATGGAATCTCCATTACAAGTTAGTTCCTTTTTATTTGTATTTCCTGAACATGTCAAACGATCATTATTCGGAGAAAAGAAACTCTTTGTAGAACATAAACACACACGTCGTATAATCCGAAGACAACTAACAGATAATAAATATTAATAAGTTGTTAAAAACAAATAAAAATATTTATGACATGTTTTAATATCTCCTGCGGTCGTTACTGGAGATAAAATACTTCCTTCTCATATATTATAACGGCACGTAGCGATGTTAAGAAAACACTTTCTAAAGCTTTTTCTTAAATATATTTTAATTAATTATTTATTTAAACATGTAGAACATATAATATAATATAACAGGTGGTTAACGGTGCCTTGTCAAATTTGAGTAGGAGTCGTTTCGTGCAGGCAGTAATTTCTCCAAACCGGACTACGACAATGACATTTTTTTAACTGCTACTGTTAATGTATCAGTGTAAGGATATGACGACAACATAGTCATGTGAATCACCAGATTGTTCCGCTGGTTCAGTAAGTCGAAGTAGGTAATAAAGTTGTGTTGTTTCCTTTGTCTCAAATTCCTGCCAAATAAACTTAATTTTTTTTTCGCTATCATGTCCTTTGGTTTTGGAGGAAAGATGATCAGTAAACGTATACAAATATTTGTTCCAGCTCGAGGAGGAGCTATTCTCATGCGGCGGCGAGGTGCGCGGCGGTCGGATCCCGCCGCCGTCGCTGGGCCCGCCGCCCGACAACCTGACGCCGGTGCAGCTGCGGCGGCGGCACGTCGTCGCCGCCATCATACATAGCGAGAACTCGTACGTCGCCACCTTACAGAGGCTAATCAATGTGAGTCAAAATCTCTTAATAAATATGGCAAAAATAATCAACTGGTACATCAACGCACACACCAAACATTTTGGGATAGAAACTGTAAAGTTCAGAAAACTACATACTTCAAACCGCGGGGAAAAGTTAATGCATTTTATATGTGTAATCATTTTGGTAAAACTGAGAGACAGCCCTTGGTGTTGGTGTTGTAGATAATACTACTAGGGAGTTTTATGGCATTAAACACACGGCTCTTCTGAAACCGGAAAAGTGAAATAGTTATAGCTAGCACTCTAACACAAGCTTACGTTCTGATTATACGGAGGTCTCTGGCAATCATATTCTGAGACATTTATCTGCTGTAACATATACAATGATATAAATAATATTTATTTAGCAAGTATGAAGTCACCTAACCTTGAGGTGATCGTTAGTGTGTTCTCACTCAGCCGACGGTGATGTTTTATGTACAACTTGTAATGTTGTTGCTCGACTAATTTTGCTCATCCAATTCCACATTAGAATCGTATTATGCTCATTAGAGGAAGTTGTTGCTAATTTTTTTATAGTATTGAAATTGTAGTTTTAAATCCCATTTGGAACTGGTTTTTTTAAAGCATTTTAAAATGTTAAGTTAATTATAATTGACCATTAAGCTAGCCACAGTTTGGTTCGCGGTAATAATTTAAATGCAGAAAACTACAAAAAACGACGTCTAGGCAAATAACTTACTCTTTGGTGTTAATTAGCGCTAAACCTGTTGTACTAATTTATACGGGGATAAACCTTACAAAACGAGAATCGTTAAAAACTATTACTAAGTGACGGAGTTATTACGCACAAATGTACTAAAAACCTATCTATAGACGTCTTGAGAACGTATTCTTTTTAAACGATAAAAAGACAAGCCTCAGCAGTCTGCCCAGTGAATGTCCACTTTCCGATTATAGTATTAGATGTTAGAAATATGAAATGAACTCGTCACAAGAACGGCTTTCATTGTCAATCCGTACTTTCATACTATTATTTTAATTACGTGTAACTCTTGAAAAAATACATTTAAATAAAATGTGACGGAAGATGGCGGTAAATGTTATTCCATTATTTCTACTACACGAGCAAATCTCGACCACCGAGTTCATATTTAATAAAACTGCCAATGAAATAGGTAAACATTATTAAAATTCTTAAATTACTGTTATCTAAAAATAATGTTAATAAATGAAAATAAATTAAGACACATAATAATTAATATTTAGCTTCGGTTAAATCATCAGAAGTTGTTAAAATATGATGTTAGGTTCTGGTCGGCGCGCCCCGGCTCCTATTAAAGTGTGGCCACCTAATGCGAATTTCGTTGGTTTTGATATAAAAACGCGAAGGTTGCCCGCTAATGTTTAATTCAATTTTAATTATAAGATAAGAAACTTTCAAGGTAACTAACTGGTCGCAATACATCTGCCAGACGCCACTTAACCAAAGATAATGAATGTATTTTAGAATTTCTGTAATCTCTGCCAAATTCTCCTACCACAGTTATTGAAAATATTTGCAATAATTTATTGGAAAACGTAGAAATAACCTCTAGCATTTTGCAGTAACAATTGTTACAAAAATTCGGAAAATATGTAGATCATTATAAGAAAATGTACATAGAAAAGAACAATAGGTATTACTCAAAACTTGAGGGATTCTTAATGAAATTGGACCATTGTAGTGAAGTAGCTCCCTAGCGGCCGGTGGAATCGTCACACATATGAAAACTGATCCTCAGCTCAGACCAAGAAAGTCTTGAGTGGCAGAAGAAAATGTCTCTTGCGATTACCTAATATATTTAAAAGAGACATACGCATATATTTTTCACCAACATAAAAAATGGGTTTTCAATTCGTCTGTATATTTGTTACGCCGTCAATCCCAAAGGAACTGTGATAATTATTTTGTAAGATATGTCACACTCTAGAGGTGGCACTATGTACATTTTATAGCAATTAGTTAAGCACTTTTTAAATGTGTGCTTAAACCAAAAAGTTATTTACCTAGACGACATGATAATAAAATTGAAGCGGTTAAATTATTACTTACTAGCCACCTTCGTATCTCCCGGCTCGTACTATATGTATATTTTTTTAGTCGTGATTATTGAAATTGTTAACGGGTATTATAATACCTGGATTGTATATTTCGGACTAAGACAGACCCAAAAAAATCTGTTGTTTTTACAGACAATGGTACGGAACCCGCCAAGTGCGAATCCGACTCGCACTTGGCCCTTTTTTAAATGTTATTGATGTTAATTTGCATATTATGTTATTGACCATTGACATCACTGATATACACCCAATGCTTGACAACTACATTGTGTTTAAAATAATAATTCTAAAGAGGCACCAATCGAGGTAATTAACATTTCGAAAGCATGATAATCGATTTCTTTTGTACTAATCAATACAAATGGCGCAACACTGGTCGACAAACAACCGTATTAAACTAGTCCTGGTGACCACGACCGATGTTGCTCATCTGGCAATAGGTAATCATCGAATATAAAAACAAAACAAACTTTTACTCGGTTTCGCGTAACCTGTCTTGCTCTCTTCAAACACTGAAGAACGTGTAAGACGGTATTGGTCTCGGTATTGCTCAAATACCAGCAAACGCAAGACCAAGACTAATTATACTCAACATTATTCAAATTTGAAGCCGTTAAACAGTACGCCGGTCGATGATTAATTAATACAGTTGTTTTATGTGTTATTACCAGTTTTCCTGTGTTACCCGTGGGCGTTAAGTAAAACTTGACCGACTTGTAGCGTTGTCAAAGCGAGAACCCGATAGAACAACGCTACTCTGAGGCTCGGCTCTACTTAGAAGTTGTAGGCAAATAATATGATCAATGTCATTTTCCTTCATAACTCTACATTTATTTGTTTTCTTATTTTGTTATTTCAGCTCTACCTGATCTGTACTAATGCTCTCAAAAATCTGTACAGCTCTTATAATCTCTTATAATCATCAATGCTATTGTAATCTGTTACGAAAATAAATTGTCGAAATTCAAAGTGAACATGACCCAATTTCAAGGGTATGTGGTCGCTCTAAGCGTAACCTTTTCTGTAACCCGCCGCTAAACTACAAGTGCCGCGGCAGATTCTCGTGTTTGCGCAACGGCCACCAATTGAAACGGCTACTTCACTTGATCACTTGATCGTGCTCTCGCGGACACGCTGCATCCAGGGTTGGCACATTACAAAAAAAATCATATACCCAAATGTACTGTAATTGAAACAGAGAAAAAGAGACGTTTAGTTAATTGAAACTTGAGTTACTTCTAATGTACAGGGTAGGTACACCTACTCGCAGTTTAATAATTCGTCGCTCAAGTCCTTGCTTGACTCACAGCACGTTTTTGAAAAAGTAGTAAAGCACAATCAGTATATATTAATAAAATCCTTTTATACCTTTTACGTTACGCACTTAGTGAATAATTTTCTATAACGATATGTCACTATATATATATATATATATATATACATATATATATATAGTGACATCGTATATATATATATATACGATGACAAGGTTTGCATTCATAGACGTGGTTCGCTCATAAGTTCGATGATTTTTAATTAATTACAAAAAGTTTTCTTCAAGCAAGGCTGAGTTAAAGAACGTCAGGCTTAAATAAAGGAAATTCGATATTTTCTGTGGCAACCCTAACTCCAGCTATCACTTGTTGGAACTTGTTTTTTCTCACGCGATCGGATAAATTATGGTGAAGAGAAATTGTCAAGGTCTCCGGTGACATAAATATGATGTTTAAAAATAACTCACTGTAATGATTAATGAATGACTGTTTACTTTTGAAATGCTTTCTACGGATATTTAATTCTCATGTATTATACAATAAACTGGCGCTCGCTGTAAGGGTTTTATGTATGATTGACGTGGTGGCAAAATAGTTTACAGAGATGTCACTGCATACGTAGGTATTGCTACAATTGTATTTCATGGGTATTGGGTATTTTTCTATTTTTCTACTACACCAAATTCTTTAGAGTTAGAAGTAAATAAATTAAGTTTAAAGCATTGATAATAAAACAATAAATATACAAGTATTATGGTGAAGTGTTCTTACTTACCAGGACTTTTTTATAATACGAGTTTAAGTGCTTGCAATTGTTGTAACCACATAATATTGCGTGAAGGCTAACGGGTATACTTAAAAAGAAGCTTTAAGATCTCAGTTAAGATTGATAACTTGCCAGTAACATCTTTACCGTCTCTAGGCGACTCGCGTATCGTCCCTGATAAACTGACTGCTAGTTTATAAAACAATATATCCCCTGATTTGGAATTTCTTATCTATTGAAGGGGTTGCGTCTACTCCGAAAGCGCTTTTCCACCGCATATTGACGAAACAGCGGGAGCTGAATAAATTAAACGTATAATTGACGCATGTAAACCGTTTGCGTTGCCCAACCCGTCATGAGAATTTATGCAAATACTTCGCCACTCTTACTGACGGTGTCACTGGCGGCGCGGCGCGCACCGGCGAGATAGTGCAGCGTGCACTTTTGTATGGTTAAAGAAATATATTACATATTTATTAACGGACTCATAACATAGTATAACAAATTGAAAGCTAATTAAACTAAAATAATCAGAAAATAAAAATATACAAGTTACACGCTTAGAATAACTACGCATCTGTGAGCAAGTACGACTGAATGAAATTAATTAAATTTAGTATTATTCAAATAAAGTTATTGTATTCCATCAAAGATATTCTAGCTTCCAGTTAACCGATTTTGGCCATTGAAACGTTCCCGAATTTTAAGTGGAGTACCTATTCTTTATGTTCATCTATTAGTTATTCTATGATTCGGAACTGAACTGACACATAAGCGAGAATTGTCAAGTTATAGTTCTGGATTATTAAGTGTTTAACTAAATAATTAATAAATTATTGTTTATTAATTGCCCTTTCTAAGTCTTGTTATTAACACTAAAATATATTTATGTAATTTTGTATATATTAAAACCTTTTGTGTATATAACCATGTAATCCTAAGGCGTTAATAAGCGTCAGCGATAGACCAACGTACTTGTTAAACGACGGCGTTTCGTTCGAATGAACAAAGATCGAGGAGATAGCAATATGTTTACTTGAAATACTGTAATTAATTTCCTCTGCTTTACAATCAAGCTAAACGAAACCGACAATTACAAAACCGTTCAGAAGTGTTGAACTGATGTTTATTAATATAGGAGCCTGTCCCGAGCTTGTCTGACGCCTATTTGGATTGGCTTTTAATTTTATATTACGTAATATACTAACATCTCAGTGAAAGGTACTTCAATCAATTAATTAAGGTGCTGTGTTAGATTACACCGAAATAATATGTGGTGAGGAAGAAGATTGTCAGTTTGGGTTTGTAGAGTTAGAAGCGAAGCTCTACATGCCATCTCATGATTCAGTCAGTGCGAGCCATTACCATTACATGGTTTTTTTTATTATTATGCTTGTACATAATATTTCTAAGTGGAAAATATATCGCAAAAATCCTGAAAATTTTAAATATTACAAATAGGTTTTCTAGTATAACAAAACCTTGCCCAAAATATTAATGTTCACCTTTATAGCGATGTAATGAGTTGTTTTCTGAGTAAATGTTTATCTCACAAAATATAAGCAAGCGTAAAAGTAACAGTTAAATTCTAAATGTAACAGATCTAACGTGATGACGTGTTGTTGTTGCTCGCCTGCACTTTACTATGCCGTGTGTTGTATAATATTATAATGGTTGTCGATGTGCTGTTCTTTTAAGGGTTCCGTGTCCAAAGGGTAAAAAAATTAGATGATGTTACGAACTCCACTAGCCGTCTTACAATGGCTGTATCTTATGAACAGTGATAACTAGACAGTTGAAATTATCTCAGATAGTAATTTCCATTGCCGCTTTAACAACAAACGCTAAAACATAACTAAATATATATTTAAGCTTGCATACAACAAAAGTAGTTTTTTGCTGGACATATAGATTGGACTACAACAATTTTTATTAACAATTTAAATGTGAAAATAATTCTAGCTTTGTGTCTGTTATACTCGTCTCGACGTCGAGACGTGTCGGCTAATTATTGTATATGCATGAAGTACCTCTGCCTACCTTATTTAGATCATATTTGATGACCTTGGTGAAGGACATTTTCAAAAAAGTGGTTCAAACAAATTTGTATTGAAGTTCGTCATTGTTATGGATAAAATCATGATACCAACTTTATATTTAGACTGTTCGCTAGTATCGCCCGGGCAGTCATGAAAAAATGACAGTATTGATATAGTTACGTTTTTTATTTAATAAAATGCCAATTAAAAGTAATCGTCTTAATTCACGCTATACACAAATACACAAATACGGTCACAAAACTCACTCGCGAATTAATTACTTAATTATTAACACTAAAACACTTAATACAATTCACAAAAACTAAATCACTCAGATATAATACACTTACTACATACTCACAATGTCGTACAATCACTTTCGTAATAATAATATAATGAAGACATTAATGAGAAATAACCATTGATCAATTTAATTTAATATAAGGTTTATATACCCTGCGGCTAAACCGAGCTGTTCTGATAATTAGAAATATGATATTTTTATATTACAATCTTGTTAGTATTCGTTAATATTCTAATTAACACCTGCTATGTCTCGTGTAAGTGGATGATATTAAGTAATACAAACTATGTGTAATTGGGCATATCACATGTAATTTGATGTATTCAATTAAAATATGATTGTAATCATTCAATTATTATTAACCATCGGGCCGCGAGACCTAGTTTTTGAATCAAACATGTTTTTGTCAAGTAAATATTTGGTATAAGTAATTATTACAAACCATGTAATGGTGTCAGCAAGATCTTCACATGTGAAACTATTATTTTGTTTTGTTAGGAATACTTTTAATTGTGATGAAGCATAATCATCTAATATTATTATCAGCTAGATCTATGTTATTTATTTATTGGCTATTAAATAACGAACGACGAATACACCTCTCCCATGGTAAGAGACATACGTTGTTTACAGATACCATATAATATGTCAATGGTGTGTCGATCATCGGCTACTTGTGCAAGTCTACCGGCTACCGTATCCTCCAACACGGAACACAATAATGGCAAGTATTGACTTGCGGTATGCCTGGTAACTATACCTATGCGATATGGTGGAGCGAATTAGTAAGGCGGTGGTATACACGACAATAACACTAAAGAAACAATAGTAAAATCTTCCTTCAGATTTCCATTTTGATATATCCAAGTTCGAACCCCGCCATGACGTACCAATAAGTTTTTCCAACTAATTACGTTTTCCAAGTGCTCTTACGGTAAAGGTAACAGAAAACATCTGGAATGCAGGGGTCAGAGGGTAGTAAGGGTCCCTTTTCAAATCCCCTAGATTAGATCGACGACCCCGATGTCGTCCGGGATAACAACAGAACTGGGACGAGAAAAAATACTGAAAATCAAACTATGAAAGATGTACTCTTGCGGTAATAGAAAAACTTAAGTGAATAACGTAAGGAGGTTTGCAACCTGTCCGTCCCGCTTGTATTGTTCCAGCACAACCTACTCGCTATGGATTTGCATATTAGGAAGTGGGACAGTTTTAATAGGCTTTATTTGCGAGTAGACTGCGAGGTCGCCGGTTCATTCAGTGGCGCCGCTATTCTAAAATTATGTCTGCTATTGTTTTTTATTGCGCTAACACTTTGGCCCAATAGCCGAATTGTGGCAACATTTATGGCTTCCTGTTTCCAATTTTTTTGTTTGAATTTAGAATAGCGGGTTTAGTTTTGGAGGTAATGCTGGTAGATTAAATATATACTGCAATGTATTAACGGAGTGTCAGTGCAGTCCACAGGCAGGAACTATTTCTTGTCAACAAGGGGACCTTACTTTGGTATCTTATTTTCATTATCATTTATTTCTTCGCATAGTTCAGTTCACTGCTGAACGTTGGCCGCTATTATGTTTTCATGCGCCGGGTAATTTTTGTAAAAAATCAAATATTTTATACATCGATTCAAAAAGGTCAAATTGATTAGGCAACAAAAAACAAAAAAAAATAGTTAAATAGAACATATTAAATGGACAAAATTAGTGCGATATTACTACAATTCTAATGAATATGCCAATTTTATGACGTATAACTGACTCAGTCACAAAGCTGACTGAAAGCTAGTTTTGTCTTTTAAGCTTCGACGTATAAACAGCATACGAACATTATCAGTGGTTAGTTGGTCACAGTACCTTGGCTAATCGTGGATGTTCTAGTATATCTACTGGACTTACGAGTCGTGGGTATACTAGCACATCTCTGTCTACGTCTTCGGGGATAATAGGCGTGAAGGTACTAGTTGGTCATATTTGTAAGGTGCTAGAAAATTTTTTAATCATTTAAAATAATTTTACCATGATATTTGAAAAGTTTGAACATATTCTAGAACATTTCTTAATGTTGTTAACCACAGAAACTGAAAATTAGCTTCCCGACTTGACGACTTTAGACGATTATTATCGTGTCTTAAGAGACTTAAATTTATCAACTGTGAAACAGGAAATCCATCAACGAAGTCCTACCAGTAAACTACCAGAAAAAG
>DVZL01000469.1:0-22986 GCA_018236625.1 Lasaia peninsularis
GTAGTTTCGGAGCCTATTCATTACAACCAAACAAACAAACAAACTTTTCCTCTTTATAATATTAGTATAGATTAGTTACTTTTTAAAATAGATTTGTACTATAAATTATTTCTAATAAACGTTTATATAAAAATATCATTAAAACGCTATTTCATTCATAATTTTTAAAATAATGCAAAAAGAAAACTGTGTGATTAAATAGATGTAATAATGTCAGCAGTATTTTGTAAAATACAGTTAATTTTCACAACCTTCAACAATACACATTAGCTTCTGACTGCTTTATTAATTTTAAAATATTTATTTTTCCTATATTAGGTAGTTACGTGTTTTCTATTATAGGTATCCTACGCGCATGATATGTAAATATCAAAACATACACAGCAAATAGCTAAGTGACAATTTAAATGTGGCAACCATTAAAAAAAAGAAACCATAGTAGGTACCTATGTTTTTTGACACTTGACAGGCTACTAAAATATAGATTGTATTTACCTACCTACAATAAATAATAATTTTGATTCCGAGTGCAATTGTTAACACTTAACAGTTCATCATGATAGAGGAAGATAATAAAACATTATGGTGTGGCAACTTAGCTGATCAAGTAACAGAAGAAATTTTATACGAACTCTTTTTACAGGTTTGTATTATTTGCTTTTAAAATTTATGTGTGGTATAAACTTGACTAGTCGTCTTTTGAATGGGCGATTTCTTGGTTGCAGTCTAGCAAAACATAGAGTTTTGAATGGTATCTAATGAAAGCAAAGTTAATACTTGATTACAATGTTATGATTTTTTATACATTAATAATAATTGGCTTACTTGTTTCAGCAATCATAAAGTCAGTATATGCAATTATTAATGTAGTATAGTTATGGAATAGGTTTAACATCTCAAACTTTGTCGCTATTTGCAATGTTATATTAATATTTTAGTGTCTATAAGTAGGTACCTAATACATATTTTTTACTCAGCAAATTTTCACCTTTAAACTTTAATATGTTAGTATATACCAAAATAATCTTATAAACATTTAACCCATTTATAAATATAGCAGATGAGATTGGCTTTTATAAGATGTTGAAAATTAAAAAGATAATGTTTTTTTAGGCAGGACCATTAGAAAAAGTGCGTATTGCAAGAGACCGAGATGGCCGACAGAAGAACTTTGCTTTTGTGACATACTGTCATGAGGTTTCTGTTCCGTATGCATTAAGTTTATTTCGTGGCACAGCCTTGTTCCACAGGACACTATATTTACAGAGCAAAAGTAGAATGCTCCTCCCACCTCCAGTAAGATGTTTTGGGCCAGAAACTAATCTCAACTTTCAGCCACATGGCAACGTAATTCAACAATTTTCAGATATGACTGAGCAATTAAAACATGATAATCCTAAAGTGCGACATACACCATCACAAGGTGATATGGGTGACAATCTGGTGGTAGCCAGCTTACAGGGTAACTGGTCTCACAGACATCATCCATATAGATCAAAGGATAAACAACATAACAGAGAAGAGTACAGACACAAAGAAAGCCACAGTCGTAACAAACATTCGAATAATTGGAGAGATAGAAGAAATAGAAATAACAGAAGGGAGTGAAAATGATTCTTAGATCATTGAAAAGAAATTAAAGGAGGAAGATAAAATATTTGTAATTCTGTTGAATACTGCCATTTAGTGGGGCCAAAAGGTTATACTTGCACATAATATGGTCCTATACCAAGATCATACTCAGAGATGCATCTACATCTATGGTGTCTATAGGGCACGGTGCTGTCTCTCACCACATGAAACCCATATACTTGTTTGTTGTCTTATCCCATATAAAAAATATTTTTCCAATCCTTTTAAACATAAAATAAACTTTTATAAATCTTACTAATTTGTTGCAAAAAATGTGTTGACCAAAATTGTAAATTTGATTTAAAAAACATGAAACATATTGCATAGTTTTTTTTAGTCAACTGCATGTTAAAAATATAATAGGCAAAAAAAATAACATTCATATTTTGTTATTATTTGGATAGCTTTGAAAAGCTTTCAGACTAAAAACAAATACAGAATATTTAAATTCATATAGGTATTATTTATTAAAGATTTTTTTGAATACTTGACTCACCCTGCAAGCTTACTGGATGATTTTATGACAATATTATTATAAAGAGGAAACCTTTATAATTTTTACTTATTTGTAACAAATAAACCCCAAAACTTCTGAACAAATTTTTACTTGTTTCTAACAAATAAACCCAAAAACTTCTGAACCAATTTTAAAAATTCTTTCACCCTTAGAATAAGATTATCCCTGAGTGACATAGGCTATATTGATGGCCAATAAATTATAGATCCTTACTAGAACTACAGTAACATGAAACAAGGTGTAATAAAATGTCTTAAAATATCTTTCAACACATAGAACTCTTTGGGAAATGCTGATGATAACTATTGTACAATATTAGAGAAATATGTATAAATATCTATAAAATAACTTCACAATGCTATATGTCCTGTTATTGTATTTATGTTACTATTTAAATACTTATAACATTTAAAAAAAAATTATATTATTTAAAACTGTTTGATCTATTTGTCTGGTCTTGGAATAGACAAGCAAATGCCAAGCGCCTGCCCAATGTAAGCATGAATAAGCTTATTTATTGGAGAGTATCAATATGGTTTGAAGTTAATAAAACATTAATTCACAGAATAAAGTATATATTTTTGCACTATTTTTCTTTCAGTTGTATGTAGTATCCTCTGTTTTGCTGCTTAGTAGTCTCCATTACTTTAACCCTAGCAATATAAATGCGAAAGTTTGTGAGTATGGATGTATGTTTGTTACTGTCACGAAAAAACTACTCGACAGATTTGGATGAAACTTTGCAATAATATAGCTTCATTAAAAAGAAGGTATATTTTTATGCAACAAGTCGGAAAAAAATCCGTCCTTGGATAATTCACGCGTGCGGAAAGCTAGTAAATATGTAGATAAAATTAGCATTTTTATGAGCTGACTAAGTTTGCGGTGTTTCAATACTGCATGGGTTATATGAAAATAAGTGACCGTTTGATAGATAATCATGGAGAATACTCTGAAAATAATAAAATGTTATTAGGTGAAAACAAGTTTTATCTAATAAATGATCGTAAATTTTAGAACACTAGACACTTTGAAGGTAGGTCTATACTTTAAATGATATAAAATATTTACTGTATTCTAAAATTATCGGGTTCCCTTTTTATTTTGGTCTCTTCGTTTAATTTTGATATCAGCTTGATGCAGCCATATTCCGAAACTGAAAGGTTTTGGTCCGGGTTCGTTATGTAGAAATAGACCATCTCTCCCCTCCCTACCAGGGAGGGAGGGAACCGAAAATAGATTAACTGGGTCACTTCCAACATGATCACGGGTGGTAGTGTGCTGTGCAGCAACTCGCTCATGTAGGGATTCACCGCCTTACCTATTCCTGCCACCATAATGACAATGTCGTGTTCCGGTCTGGAGGAAGATTTGCACATAAGGTCTAAAAGCCTGACCACAAGACAGCGAAAGACCTACACCATCTATGGTGTCTATAGGCCAATTTTAGGTACCAGTAAACCAGTAGGTACTTTATAGGGCATTCTGTAATATATGTTATATACTTACTATATGAGTTTTATACTTATATGCTACATAGCCAAGTATTTCATATATGAAGATAAAAGACACAAAATATAAAGCTAGGGAGACTAGTTTTTCATCAGTGTCAAAAAAGTCCGAATGCAAGATTTTGTATATCAAATAAGTGCAAACGATGCCACGAAGTGAAATAAACATGACGAGGTATGTAACCTCTACGACTTTATATATGATGGTATTCCCATATCCGGCATCTCTCAATAACCTAGAATAAGAAAGAAATTAAATAAACCTTTCCCTGTGTTGATCTGGCACCTCTGTGTAGAATAGACACAAATTATTTAAGTAAGAAAAACTCATTTGTACAAGGCGAGGTTCGAACCTGGACTATTGAAATGGAAGTCCAAAATACGTACCAACACAGGTCACCGAGACTCATAATTATTACCTAAATACCTAATGAGTCACGATACAATCTATATTGTAATGTTAAAATAGAAATATAATTTGGCTTTATTAGAGCGTGGTTGAACGACCGCCCCGGGGCACCTGCTCTAAATTTAGTAGAAAAACACTGGGTACTATGACAGAAACACAACCAAATTCAACTTCTAATATACAGCTGGGTAGTTAGCAGTTTAATTCTGTATTTTATTAGGGGGCGCCCTAAAATTTCGCCCAGGGCGCTTGTAGTTTATTGTGTGGCCAAAACCGGCATAACCAGCGCCCTGTGAAAGAAAAGAAGGAGAAGGATCAAGCGGTTAGATTCGATTATTTCTCTCCTTGATGAGTAACAGAAAATAAATAGGGTAAGTTTATTTTTTATGAGATCAGACAGCGACCAAGCATACCTACGGGAATTCTAAGGGTAAGAGCCAACCGTGGCCATAGGCCTTGGAAGTATGGAGTTCTCACTCCGCGCTATGATTAATGAGGCACCATTACCGCTAATTCGCTGGTACCTATATTAGGCTTAAAAAAGATTTGAACAGTTGTTAGTTATGACCGTTTCGTCGACAAAGCCCTTATGATGCCGTCAAATGCCGTCAAAATGCAAAAGGTTAGTTTGAGTGTAACAAAGTATATTGGAATTTCAGCGGTGCTGATGATGAAGAGTATAAATTCTAATTTTCTATGCTTAGTTGTTCCTTTATTATTTATTAGTAGGTATTTTTTTTTCTAAATTTGTATTTTGAACTTCTATGGATCTAAGGGGCGAGCAGATCCTTAGCCAGAATTGAATTAAACCCCTTCCTAAGGGTGTCTCCAGTGAGACCGAACCTCTGTTTCGAGTTATGGTTATTTATGTATTTATTTATTTAACGCTTTATTATACACAGGTAATATTAAATAATTACAACCAAACAACAAAACAGTAGGATTAGTACCTAACTAAAGGCGAGTTTAACTCCAACAAGACATATCTTACTAAAAAAATCTAAATATTAAAATGAAAAGAAAAAGGTAGACTCTGTACAAAATAAAAAAAATCATTACTAATTAATACAAAAACTAAAAGTGTAATCCACTCAGCTTCAAATTACAAAAAAAAATTAAAAGATAATACCTACGTAACGCCTCTGTGGTGCAACGGTACAGGTGTCGTGGATATACTAGCACACCTCTACCGCTTCTGGGATAACAGACGTGAAGGTACTTTTTTTACGTATTACATAAATATATTATTACTCTACAAACTAAGTTATTATTGGAAACTTTGCCGACAGTGAAAAATATTAGGACATTTCAGAGACACGGGGAGTTTAAGTTTTAATAGCCAATAAGTTTTCCCTGCTGCGGATATCAACGGGATCGATAAACTTTGTTATTTATGGTTCCATAATAAATCGTTTGTTTACTTAGCGACTTACCATCGTGTCTGAAGAAAGGGATTCGTTATCTCCATAAGCGCCAGAGTGCAAGCAAATGTACACCCTGTGTAGTCTTTTTCCATGTATAGATTGACTGCATAGAGAGCACAAATGTGGTGTAGCAGTACAATGTAGTTGTTGGTCCAATATATAAGACACCACAGTAAATCAAACGCAAAGTAGCCCCAAGACCATAACATTAACAGATATTGACTGTAAGTTATCTTCGCTATAAAAATATTTTAAATTTAATTACTTTGACCTCATTGATTTATTTTATTATTATATTTTGGAACGAAGATGCTTATTCATTCCTTATTCATCCCTGGCATTTCATAGTATTAATGGTGTATCTAGGAGAAGACTAACCTATCCCACGTTGAATAACTCTTTAAACTGATAAATTTTTCTTTCTGCGAATTTCGCAGAATTGACGAAGTCAAGATATATTTAAAACTAGTTGTGCCCAGCACCTTCTTCTGCGTTTTTATTTAATTGTTTTATTTTATACATTTCTGAAATAAAAGTAGCCTAAGACGTTCCATATTACTTCAGCTGTCTGCCAGTGAAAGTTCCATCAAAATCGGTCCAGCCATTTCAGAGACTACGGGGTGCAAACGGACAGACAGCCAAAAAATCTGAAAAATGTTGGTAGGTATATGTCTCTTGTAAACACACATATTTTGCATTTAGTAAAAAGTGATAGAAAGTAAATAAAAAGCTAAAAAGCGATTATTATAATACAGACACCCCAATTTTATTTATTTGTATAGACAAAAAATACGTCATGTATTACTTTTTTACATATTATTATGAATTAAAAATTTATTATTTTTTGAAATAGCCCACCGGTTTCGCTTTTCACATCATAATCAGAGCTAAAACTTATGTTGTTTATCAACTTGAGTCATTCAGTATGAATATTATGTTAAAGTATCACCAAGCGCTAACGATGAAAATGCCTATGAGAATGAGATAGATGTTTAATATTGCTGCGAGATCGTTGTTAGGACCTAATCTCAAAAACAGTAGGTATCTTTAGCTTCATAGTAATAACATACAAATCCGAATTTTTAATATGTAGGTACCTACTTACTTACTTGTCAGAGTACAAGGTGAAAGGGTGGGTAAGTCACATTGCCAAAGACCAACCCCTGTTGCTACAGTCCCATGGAGTAAGGTAACAATCCTTGAATACCATTCTAGACTGTGATTTGGATTTTTATTCATACAGTAAAAGTATAACAAACTCCAAAACAAAAACGAACTTAATTTTAATACCCATGAAAAACTGATTTCGTATTGATACGCCATAAATATTCCATCAAATCATGTTTTTTGTGTGTTATTTTTAATTTTTTTACGATTTTTGAAGGCGATTTGTCATATTCAAGGGAGTCTTGACCTTGATAATGTTTTGAAGAACAAACGTTAAATGTCATTACTAATTAGATATTATTTTTATTTTATTCGGAGCTACATTAAATCCTTTTTAATTTCCTAAGTAAAAATGTCAAGACAGTAGATATTATTCAACTTTCATAAAGTTTCCCTTTATTTTACAAAATTTAAATAGGCACTACTTATACTTCAAGCCTCGCCGTAACAGCCCGGCCGCGGACCAAGAAGCAACACAAGACTACATCTATGGTGTATAAAGGCATAAGTTGTCTCTGGCTCTCCTGATGGAGAACTGCGTGTTCACTGTGATATCGGTAGATACGGCGTCAAGCTGACATATTGCCTGATAACAAAAATACTTTTTCCCTTACCCTCATGTCGTTTCTAGGTATATCAGACATTAGAAGATTTGACAAGGGCGCCGCCTTCAACACTGCTGATGACAGCCACCTGACCTTTGCAACCCAGAAGGGAAACCAGACAAATTCATATATTAGAACGAAATTGAAAACACGAATCCCGGTTATTTTAGAATGTTTTCCTTCATCGTAAAATGTAATTCTGTTAGAAACATTGATTGGTACTTTTCGGGTACGAACCTTAGACATTGAAATGTAAATGTTGTAATACTGATAATAGAATTTAATTCTATTCTATAAGCCTATTTCTTCCTAAGTCTCCTCAAGTCGGGCCTCTAGATCGATCGCTCGTGACGAAAGTACCGCGGCCCTAAGCTATAATAGAGTATGAAAATAAAATACTAGCGACACAGTATTGCGACAGGCGCGTGCGATCGTTCAATGTTGTAGACTTATTATTCTAATGGACAAAGTTTAAAGATATAAAACCAACGTAAAAAAATAGTAAGATATTTTAAATTATTTGAAAAAAACCTGGCCATGCTAAAATTTAACTTTTTTGACTCTTTAAAACTATAATAATTATCTAAAGGTAATTAAATCTGAAAAGTTACTTTTTGTGGTTTGTAAAACTATAACCAAATATCGATCAACAAAGTTTCGTAGGCTAAAAGTGTTATATTCGTACAAAAGAGTATGTACTGGTAGACGCGAACAAGATGAACGATAAAAATAGTTCGTATTATTCAAGGAACGTACATGCATATTAAGTACTTCGCACGGTTGTTCGTAGTTGACATAATGACAGCAGCGCCACCTACCGGGTCTAATTGTATCTTTACATCATACAGGAAACCATCGAAATATTTAAAAAAAAATTTAACCCAATCGGTTTAACCATTTAGAAGTTATTTGAAATAGATACCTAAGTACGAAAAAATAATTCTTACTACCCGTTCTCCCATTACCTGTTTTCCTGTGGGAATGAAGCAATCTCCCGCTGTAAAAAGTAGCCTATTTTCATCAGGCATAATGTCGGTTTCTAACAAAGATTTTTTCAAATCGGTCCAGTAGTTTCAGAGCCCATTCAATACAAACAAGCAACCAAATCTTTACTCTTTTAAACATTAGTAGAGATATTAATCCCTCTCGCCAAAAACGAATCACTTCTTCAGGAAACACTGATGTTATTGTTGTAGGAAAGGGATGACAGTAAAATCAACTTAGATATGTCTACGAAAAAAGTAAATTAAATTAGTGCACTAAGTTGGGAGGATAATAGGTAAAACAAATCCAATCGAGTAGTCGTAATCTTAGACAGTCAGTTAACGACAAATTTACCGACAGAAGAACAATTGTATGCTTAAAAAAGTATTCAATATATATAAACATTAATTTTATTTATTATAAATAACAATATTATGTACAAACATTTTAAATAACAAATGGTAATAATTTTATAACTTAATCATTATTTTCATTTTTATGTTATTAATTTAGGCAGATAATGTTTTTTTCTCAACGGCTGGTGTCACGCGTTTCATCATCTAAACTTCTAAAGATTTGATTTTTTTTATATCGTAATAGTGTTCCGAAATGCGCGGTTCGATTGCGTAAAACACGCGGCGCTGTTGGTGGGTGTAAAAAAAGTTAGTGTGTGAAGGCTCTTATACAGTATAGATAAAATGGTTCCATTGAAGTTCAATTAAATACATATTAGAATCGATTGCCGAACTTGTATTGAAATATTGATTTTAAACAAAAAATATTAAGTACATTAAGTACGATTCAGTCAACATTAACCACATTTTAAAAAAGAAAGAACATCACTAGGCGGCACTTAATTTCATGAAGTTGAAAGTAATTTCTGGAGATTAAACTTCTTACAATGATCTGGTACGAATATGTAGTATTCCTATCTCTTTCTAAACTGGATCACGTTAAAACATACCGGCCTTATGAGAGTGAGATAGCCGGCTTTATGAGGTCTTTAATATTACGGACAGGTTGTTGTTAGCAATGTAATCTCCAGATTAGTAAACTTAGCTTCATGCTCGAATCCATACCTGGAGCATGCTATAACAATAGAGATCCTTAGCGTAAGATGAAAGTCACGGAAACCGTCTTCGGATTTTCTTTCTTTTTTAAAATCTGTGGGAACTTACGCTAAGCACATTAAAAGTGCTAAAATTAAAATATCTCAATATAAAACAGTTTTTATGTTACATATTTACAATTCAATTGAGAGTTGTTCATAAATTAATAAAATAATAAATATTTTAAGCCCATATCGCCGAAGGAACAGGCAGAGGTAGGTATGCACTTAAGATTAGCCGATGATATTAGGTCCCATGACGAGATAAGTAGATAAGTCCGTAAGTGAGTAGATTTTATTTCTATAAATTACCATTTATAAATTGCCTCTGTGGTCCAACGTAGTTGGTGATAAATTGCGACGTACGAGGTCCTTGGTTCGATTCCGACTAAGACAACTTGTTCTATGAGTTTTTTCTAGTTATTTGAAAAACATTTATCGTCTGGGATTGCATTTGTGCCCGATATGGCGACGGACTTGCCACATGTCACATCATGGGACCTAATACCGTGGGCTAATCGTCGGTGCATAAGTATATACCTCTGCCTACCACTTTGAGGATATGAGCGTGGGTATATACACAATAAAATTTCACTATAGGATACAACTAAATTGTAATAAAATGTTTATGTCATTCTCTTAATTTTAAGTTAAGATTTGATGAGAATATTCATACTAACCACATGAGGCAAATTATATGTTTGTGTTAAGGGTGTTAGTTAACGATTTTAACACAAAAATACTTTATAGATACTAGAAATAACATAACAAACAACCAGATCCGAGACACAAACATCTATCACACAATCGCCTGTCACCATCGGGAATCGAACCCAAACCTCGTCCTTAATCGCTGGCGTTAGACTTAAACAAAAGCCTACATCAACAAAACGGTTAAAGGTCAAGGGATAGTCTACAAATTACGCATTATATTTCTTGGAAAAGTAACCAGTATATTCACATATTAGTTGTATTAATACTTTGTAAAGAAAACGAAATCACCTCATAAAATATTAACATAAGATGTCGATTACGAAAACACTATCGACAACGTAGTTTGTCGACATATTTCTCTATGGCTCTATAACGACTTACCGGCATTGCTTCTTTGAGCATCTGCTTGAATCGCCAGTCTTCTGCCAGGGCTAGACATAGGTGTCTCGCGTGCAGCCTTGTATCGGCATTCGCATCTGCTAAAAGTTCCCCAGCAGCTCTCAATATAACTGTACGAGGTTCTGATGGAAGCTCCAGTATTCGTGATGCACCTTGTTGGCGGACAAGACGAGCTAGTGCCTGTGCTGCAGCTGCTCTAACGGGTCCTGCTCTATGCGTTGCTCCTCGCCGAGCCAACGCCACACCTGCTCGTGCCGATCCCCCTCCACATGCTACTCGTCCTAAAGCCGAAGTTGCATCTGCTCTTAAAAATCTATTAACATCAGCACATCGCTCCAATAACGCCCCTGCAGCCTCTTCTAGTTCAGATTCCAACGCACGGCCACGATGCTCAAAAAGTGACCCAAGAGTAGAACACGCTGCTCGAGCAACTCTTGATCGTAGAGACCGCACATGCATAGCGGTTGCTCGAGAAACCGCTCGCCAATTAGCCGCAGGTGCACGAGCTCCATCATCTTTAGCCAATCGTTCTATTTCAAGCAATCCGCTTAATATTACCTCCCAGTCTTCGTGCTTCGGTGGTAAAATACACTCCGCAAGGGCTGTACGGACGTCTCTTTCACATTGTCGTATCGGAGATTCATCTTGTGCCGGCGAACTCGACCGGCTTTTCGAAGATAAGGACTTAGTATCATTATTTGATATAGAGTTTTTTGGAGATTCTTTTCCATTGGGAATATTTTCTTCAGTGACTTTTAGATCGGGGGTAGCTATTTTCTGTGAAACATTGTCTACCGTGTCACTTTGAACTGATGTGACATCTACATTAGATTGAAAGCTGTTTATTGAAAGAGATTTTTGTGATAAATCCTCAACGTGTATAGAAGGAGTGCGAGGTGGTTGAGGTTCGGGTTCTTCCTCCTTCAAGACTTCTTTATCACTAATTATTTGATCGTTAATTAATTTGTAATCTTCCAATGAAAGTTCTTTAGCGGGGCTGATGAGTTCGCTTGAATCTCTGCGAACAAAAAGAACATATTTATACTTCAGTTTGTAGATAAAAGTTGATATAACGGCGGGAAGTTACCGCTTATGTGGGGGCAGGTCGGCGACAAGGTCAGGCGTGGGGGGCGCGGGGAAGATAGATCCACTTCGAGTACAACAACAGCATAAGCGCCTCATGTCACTGCCACCTGACGCAAAGGCGCCTTTGCGACTGACGCCTCGACACCCTAATAGCTAAGCCCTCATCGCCACGCACATTCATGTTGATGAACTCGCCCCTACCTGCATAATATGTAAAGTATTCACGGAAGCGTTGAGTCAGCGAATATTCTACTGAATAGACATTGAATTACCCCGCGGTTGCGGCATTTCGTTAATTACACGAACTTCGATTTGACAATTAAGTAAAAGTATTAAACACGTAAACACGTATCGAGTGCTGGTCAAAGTGGAACGATTCAGCGATAGTATAAATAGGTCGTCTATCAGCGCCTGAACGAACGGGGCTATAGGTAATTTTATTTTATAAATGTAGGTTAGGCGGCGGTGGCACGCTATAGTAATTTACAATTGGTAGGGCTACTGTTTCTGAAGACGCCCTAATTTTAAGATCGTGCCCTATTTATATTGCTGCCCTAGTTTAGTGAATTTATGATATCTATCCACTGTTATATGTTTTGTTTGCTTTAAAAAGTACGCAAAAATATATTCATTTAAATTAGATAATACTTATTTTTTTTTGTTTTTATTATTTAAAATACTTAGTAATATTGGATAACATAGTTTTAAACCGAGTCGCTTCCCTTTTCTGTCTATCCTTATGTGTGGATGGACGTAACGGATTTTGATGCAGTTTAGTTAATAGATACAGTGATTCAAGCGAGATGTTTTTTGTAACATTTATAATGTACCCGTGCGAAGCGAGGTAGAGTTGCTAGTAATAAATTATAATCCGATGATGGATGGAAGTCTAATTTTTAGCATCCAATTTTTAGAAATTCTTAATAATATGAGGTTGCTAAATATTTTTTTTAATAATTAAAAAATTGAACAAACTTAGGTTCGGTTTGTTCAGAAAGGATAGGGTCCTATTTAGTCCTATACCTAAGTGTCAACCGATCTTTAAAAGTCAAATTTTTTACGTCTTTAGAAAACAACTAACCCAGTATTCATTTATTTGACAGTAAGATAATGCCTCGGTGGCCTAGTGGACCGCGCTTCGGACAGATTCGATTTTCGTCAGGGTTCGAACACCGCCATTTATCAATGAGTATTTCTAACTTAAGTAGGTACATTTTCTGCGTCTTACTCAAAAGGTAACATCGTGAAAAATCCGGGATTTGACCATATAGCGAGGGACTCGCCACCTGTCACAGTCGTGGGTGCATATGTACCTATCTACTGGCTTTACCTTTTTTGTCCGATGTTTATTTTATTTTTTCTCTTTTTATATAATTCATATTTCATCAGCAAGTAATTTGCATTGTTATAAGTAAATATTATTTCAAAAAAACATGATTTCCTAAAAAAACATCGACCAAATCTCGGTCACCCAGGTACCTTGGTTACTGTTGGTTTCATGCTTCTTCTGACATACAAAACTCTCACTTCTAACGAATCTTTAAATATTTAAGAGGTAGAGAATTACTATTAAGAGAATGAACCCATGTTATCGACCCACTGACCTGATAGACTATGAGTGACCTGATATACAAAGGCTTTCACGTAGCCCCGTCGTTATTATAATATCCGTTCATGTTGCTATGAGACCTAACCATTAGTTTTATAATCCTTCTTAATCATGGACGACGTAGTAATCAACCACTCCCACAATATAAATGAATAATATTCAAGTGTGTTAAATATGTTATTTTGAAATTATAGTTAACTTCAGAGTAGGTTGTCGATTTGAACAAAAATAAAATTATTATTTTGAAAAATCCCGTCAAAAACAAATATGTAGTAGGTATGTGACTCAATCAAGAAATACACAATTTACTCTTAGCGTACATTTCGCTTGGCAACTGAAGCATCATCAAAAAATATGCTTGTTTTAAATATTACTGATGATAATAGCAACTCATAATACTCGTAATTTAGTACAAAGTTAGTTATTAATTGACTAACGGCTCACTTTAAAAGCTTAATACGATTTGCAATTTTTAGTTTAGATATTGGCTGGCTGAACAATTTGAAAAAACAAAAAAGGCTGAGCATTATATTCAAAATAAATTAAAATTAAGTAATTTAGTCGTTTAAAATCACTTTTCTTACTTATGGTATCCCAATTACGCGGCACCACGCACTTGTCAAAGGACGCAGCTGTGAGGGCACCGCACGCATCGTACGGCCGTTATTATTCAAACCAATTATAGTTTAACGACATTATCTAAACGAATGGACTTTTATGGTATGGTAACCCTACAGACTACAACTGCGGAAAATGAGAAACAAACAAGTAGTAATTAAAATCAAATAACAAAACAGGGCTAATAACCTGAGCGCTCAAACACGAGAACAGCCTTTATAGTAAGCAAAATACCACTATAAAGCCAAATGTTAAGCACTCACAAAGTAGCGCCAGAAATAATTCCATACCCAGGTAAATTTTTACACACCACCCTATCACCAGTGACCATATCTCAGTTTATTAGGAGTAATATCATTAGTCAGTATAAAATGTGACCATGATTTATATACCGAGAATAATAGTCAATGACGTATCAGATTCTTTAATCAAGACGTGGGTTTTTATTTATGGGGCTGAAATTGTGAGGTGTTTTGTTCAAAGAACCTTGATGAGTAATACTGCGGAGACTTCTACGACGACTATAATTATAGTGAAATGTTTAGCCTGGGGTTTTTGCAGCCGGAGCGAAGAGCGGACTGCCAGCGTTTAAACTATAAAAAACCGTCAAGTGCGAGTGGGACTCGCGCACGAAGAGTCCCGTATCTATAAAAGCGTCAAAATCATATTTGTTGACTGTTTTTAGTATTTGTTATTATGGTGGCAACAGAAATACATAACGTATTCTATAGAGATACATGTGAAAATTTAAACTGTCTAGCTAATACGGTTTTTGAGATACAACCTGAGTACAGATAGACAGATAGACAGACAGGCAGACAGACAGACAGACAGACAGACAGACAGACAGCGGAGTCTTAGTAAGAGGGTTCCGTTTTTTACCCTTTGGGTAAGGAACCCTAAAAAATCGTCACGCTCATATCTCCAATAGGTTAAAGTTACATCGATCGCTGACCAAAGTCAAAGTTGGACACCGATTCAATTAATATATTTTAATAATAATATTATATAATAATATTGATTTAATAATAATAATATCTTTTTTCCTGCCGCGATAATGGTATTGTCGTGTTCCGGACCAGAAAGTAACCTGATCGCTATGGTGTCTATACCGTCTGGGTATATGGTGGCTATAGACCATTACGAAAGCCGTGTGCTTGTTCACGGTCTTATCCCATTAAAAATCCCTTTAAAGCAGTCTTTCCAAAACTCCCAGCGTAACCAAAGGGGGCCTTACCGCCCGTCCCCTTGGGTGACGCTGGATACCTAGAAGGGGGCGAAAAACTGCAGGCTAAAAGAATGCTATTGAGTTTTATAAGCTCGCTCGTCGCTTGCCTTAGCCTTATAATGTATTAGGTATGTCAGATGATATCGACGTCGGTTACCTAATCTAGGGGATTTGACTAGGACACCAGTTTTACACAAAGGAACCGCTATCTGAACTCTGCAACCCAGAGGGGAAACTAGGCCCAAACCTTGATTAGGTCGAATTCGATGAATCCGAGTTTCCTCACGATGTTTTCCTACACCGTAAGAGCACTTAGAAAATGTACATAAGTTAGGAAAACTCATTGGTACATGGCGCGTTTCGAACTTGGACTACCCGAATGGAAATTCGAAGTGCGTACCTCTAGGCCAAGGAGGCTCTTATTGAGTTTTTCAAGGCGGTGAATAAAAGGGGGCGCTACAAAATCTGTACAACCTCTGCCTTAAAGTATTATTTTAGAATGGGGTTCTTTCTTAATAATTCATAATATCATAGATTTATTTCTATGAGAACGTATAATAATGTTGTTAAGTATAGAATAGGAATATACAATTTTTATTTTACATTTTCTCACAACTGTTGATTTTCCCATACTTACTGACAAGGTCAGTTCAAGGCAGGTCGTCATGGAGGTAAAGGTAGTACGTAGCAAAGGTAGTTAGCAGTACTAACTCACTCTAGACTGACAAACCTCTCTTTTTATGAGTCTTGTAGAGTAAAGAGTAGTTAGCCGACTCTATGAGAAAGAGAGAGATGTTTTATATTGCAGATAGATCATTGTTAAGAGTGTAATCTCCAGATTAATTTATTTAAAAAAACCCGTAAATATTTATTTAAATACATTTTCATGAAAATACCATTCATAGCATACCTACTTAAATCATTAAATCTATACAAATTGGAGTGTCTGATATATCTGTATACGTACCTAATATTAAAATAACCGCTTTTTACTAAATGCTTATGTATGTTTACAGGGTACATATATCAAAATATTTTTTTTAGAATTGTTGTCCGTGTGTCTGTTTGTTTGTATCCGCTTATCTCTGAAACGGCTGGACCGATTTTGACAGGTCTTTTACTAGCAGGGAGCTGATATAATATGGACTAGCCTACTTTTATTTTAGAAATGTATAAAATGAAATTATTAAATAAAAACGCGGACGGTTTCGCGAGCACAACTAGAAATAAATATAATACCAAATATTTTACTCAGTTTTATTATTTTCATTTATTTATCTTCATTACTTTTTTCTACGCTTATACATTTAATATTATAAACAAAAATTAATTAATATAAACATAAAAAACAGATCTTCAAAGACGGTAGTCTTACAACTAAACCGTCAGTGGTCAGGGCGACAGATTGAGGAATCTCCGCACAATGCTTGCCGTCCCCAAAATTGCTGCCTTCTGAATCCGGCCCTTAATCCAGGTATGTAACGAAAGTCTCTTAAGGTGTTGGTCGATACTCTTCGCTATAAGACCGTTCACTGAAACGACAAGCGGAACTGTTATTGTTGAGACAACATCCCACATTTCGTTAACCTCATGAGCCAAGTCTATGTATTTTGATATTTTTTCCTTCTCAGCTTTCACGAGATTAACGTCTCACGGGACGGTGATATCAACAAGTAAAGCACGGCGCTCTAACCGATCTACCAACACGATATCAGGCTTATTAGCGATAATAGTCCTGTCCGTGATAACCAATCGGTCCCAGTAGAGCTTCGCATGGCGGTTCTCAAGAACTGGCTCCGGTGTATACTTATAGTGTGGCACATCAGAGTTCACTAGTCCATATCGAAGAGCAAGTTTTTGGTGAATAATCTTGGCTACCTAGTTATGTCTGTGCAAATACGTTAGCAAGATGAGAACAACCGGGGAATAATATGTCTAATAGACTCACCAAGTCGATGGCACGCCCAACATATGTCAACCGTGCCATCCTTCATGATGTATTTCCGGTAATTATTCGTCTTGATAACCTCGTCAGCGATTGCACAGGCAAAACCTTCAGTTTCACCAAAAAGATCACCGAAACGCAACCAAGCTATAGACGCTAATGTATTAACTTCAGGCCCATAAAGGACCTGATGAAATCGACCATGTAGTTCTTTGCTCTTCCATATTTTCAAGCGATCCTGTGTGCTTAATACCACCGGTTTATGCCAGTTCTCTTTACCTAAGGAGAGAAGAGTCAGTCCATATTCTACTAACACCATATCGCGGTGCATTCCACATTCAACTTTAAGAAAATATTCCCTAAGATTGTATACTTCACGGTTATGGAGGTTTTTGGCATTAAGAAAGCCACGTCCTCCAGATTTCCGAGGAATATACAATCTCATGACAGATGAGCGTGGATGATGCATGCGATATGCTGTGAGTAGCTTTCGAACTTTAACGTCCAGGGCATCTAGTTCAGTCTGAGTGTACACTAAAACAGGCATAATCCAGCTGTTGAAAGCGCGAACTTTGTTATCATTATTATTTTTACACTTATTACGTCATGTATTATGTATGTTTAATAGAAAACAAGACAAAATCTCATCAAAATTCCCATAATTTTTTTTTGATGAAATACACTCGATTTCTTTTTGGGAAGTTAGATAAAAATTATCCTACATGTTGATCAGTAGTACAAACTACAATCCTTCGAAACTTAGGTCTTTCTCTTTAAGCGACCCTAATAAAATCAATATCCAGTTTAAACTGACCTATACACGTCAAGGTTTTTGTGCATTTCAAAGTTCAAGTCATGCTAAAATCTTATTTATAGTAAGAGTTGTTAAGGTCTTTAATCCCTGAATTAAAAATCTTACAACTTTGAAAATATTGACAGATTATTCTTTAAGCTATGTTCTATGAAATAAAAAAAGAAAAATATAATCTGACCCTATATTTATGAATTATAGCCAATTTTAAGTTTTGGCTCCCTCTTCTACGGAAACCTGTTAAGTTGCCGGGATAAAAAATAGCCTATGTGTTGCTTCGTAGTACAAACTACAATCCTACAAAGTTTCTTTTATATCCGTTCTATAGATTTCGCCTAGTTGAGTACAAATTAACAAACAGACAAAATTCTAGAAAAGCTAAAAATGTGTTGTGCTGCGCATTTTTAGTCGTCTGGAATTATTTTTTTTTAATCTTCAATGTTGTAAAATTCTTCAAAATTCAAGTTCAAAGGGTCAAACAAATTATTGGTATTGGAGGTTTTATTTTACCTTTTTCCAATTATATTTTAGCTTCCAATTATATTTTAGCCATCGTGGGTTTTCTCAAAATTTTTAATTTTGCTTTTATTTTTAAGTTTTTAAAGAGCATAGGAAGATGCATTATACAAAAAATATTATTTATTATCATATTATAATTATCTGCGGCGCCACCCGCCACTGGCGGGCTACCACCATAAAACTTGTTAGAGAAATTTCACAAATGAATCACTGAATATGGCATCAAAATCGGACTTGATGGTACTGCAGCACCATCTGGTGAGTTATTGTAGTAACATCTGTTTGTAAATCCTTACTAATCAATCAAAAACTTATTATTGATGAAAACCATTTGTAAATCGAATTAATTATTAAAGAATATTAACCAATCAAATTACAACTTATCGCCGAAAATCGCATTCAAAACGGGTAAGCCGTTTTGAAGTTAAATGGTGACACTGTTTTTACAAAAAAAAAACATTATTGAAGCGCCCCCTGGTGAGTTATACGGTTATAATACCACCTCCCTAAGAACGTTCACTGATTAAATATGAATCGATCACTAAAATCGTACGGACGGGTAGGTTTTGAAATAAATTGAAACAGTAGTAGTCTACACGCGTGCACACACGCAGGCAAACACGCACGCACGCTCATTTTAACCGTCTTTTGTTTATTCAAAATTTTTAATTTTGCTTTTATTATTGACATTACTTTAATATAATTGTGTTATAAAATAGTTGTATTGTAATGAGTAAATAAACAAACATTAACGTAGGTAATTTTCTCGTACTATTTAATGATGTGAATGTGTTTTTATAATTTTTTTATTTATTAACAATTATTATTCTTTTTTTTATGATGTTTATATGTCTTTTTACATGTATATGTGTGTGTGTGTGGTTGTAAGTTTATGTATATGTATCACTATTAGTATTTTCAACATATTTTTATTTTATAGTACACGATGCTTTCCGTTTTCCAATCACAGCATTCTGATAATTTTGGGTCGGCTGGAAGAATCTCGGTACAAGAGATAAGCTCGCCTTTTGTGCATTTTTGTTTTAATTTGTTTTATTTGTTTCCTTTGTATATATGAGTTGTGTGTACAATAAAGTATTAAATAAATAAATAAAATAAATAAACATTTAAATAAATTATTAATCAACATAATATTATTTTCAACTTTCAGACGGAACGGATAGATGAATAACATGAAAACACACTCCTTTAATTTAAAAACCAGAAGTCATAAAAATATTATTCTGCCCAAGAAAATGGTAATAAATAGTTACTTAAATAATTTTGCAACTGAGAAATTTTCTCAAACTTTCCGAAGCAAAGTTTCCACTTCTTTGTTTTCTAAAGTAAACAAGATTAAAACTTAAGTGGATATATTAAATGCAGGTGCTACGAAGTGCTAGTTGAAAGACTTCTTGTAAAATTATTAGCTACTTAAAGTCTATGAGAGGAAAAAAATACATATTACGGCTAAAGTATGAATAACTTTATTGAGTACTTATAACGGAGAAAAGAATAACTAAACACATTATTTTCGAAACTTTTTATTGTTTCATCATATTGTTCCAATGGCCCGTAACAGCAACGTCGGACATATTGCGAAGTTATTTTTGCGATTAACCTGCAAAAAAAAGAGAACGTTCTTAATTCGTCAGTGTTAATTTCTCAGAATTTTTTTTGGATGAGTTAATTTTGATGAATCTCCTTTGCTACTTGAGAAGTGTTTCCCAGTTGGCCTCTTTTAAAATTGAAATATACTTGCTAATACATTTTTTTGTTAATCTCGTTGATATTATTATTCTTCCAAGGCTAACCAACTTTAGATTTCACTTCGTGTAATATCTCCAAAATTCTGATCCTTAAACTGCACATGCACATTGTTAAATCGTAAATTGTTATAACTTATGGAGAGTTTATGTTATATCATTAGTGCAGTATTACAAATTTTGGAATAACTTGTTGGTTGTGCTAGCCCTCATTTATATAAGGTAATTCTACCCCCAGTTAAGAGATTGCATCCAAATATCATAATTATGAAATACCTAAAGGAATCGATTGTAAAATAAATCCAAGAACAATCTAAGTCATTAACCTGATGGTAGACCTTTGTGACACCCACCCGGTGACAACTGGTTAAACATTAACTACCATCACTGTCTCCGTTACTAGAAGTTAACTCAGGGCCTAGGTTTAAGTTCCAGTCTTAGCCCAATAATCCACTATTGCGTTACCATTAGGAAATTTGTCTGTTTGTTTATCTTCCAATAAAAAAGCCAAGAAATCGATTCTGTTTTTTTTTTGTGTTGAAAATTAGAAAAGAAATATCCCAACTTAATGATGAAATCCTTAAATCTGGATTAAAGATACTTCTTTTAAGATTAAAATTTTTATTACGACAATCCTAACTTTTTTGCTATTACTAATAAAAAACCGGCCAATTGACGGGTTGAAAACTTAAAAAAAATCACATTTTGTGGTATAGAGGCTCCATAAATTTTTATTATATTCTGTTTTTATCTGTCTTGTTTTATTTTCTACATCATGTATCAAAATTTGAATTGTCTAGTTGTCAGATTCACGAGATACAGCCTGGTGACAGATAGACGGACAGCAGAGTCACAATAGTACGGTTCCATTTTTAGCCTTTCTGTACGGAATCCTAAAAAGTTAACTAAATCAAATTTCAAAACCAAAACAATACCCATAAATTAAAACCATTTTTAAATAACTGAAAGCGTTCTGCCAACAATTGCGCAGTACGTAGAACCGCAAGGCTCGGATACCGCAAGTGCTGTTGGCTTTAATTAACCTGGTTCAACCTGCGTGCTGGGTTGTATCGCATTCATTAGCGAGGTGAAGCGTGGCTGACATTCAAACAAACGATCTTTCATCACCAGAAACTGTTTCGAGGCATTTGCTTTCCAAACGAAGTACAAAATTTAATTTCATGACCTAAAATTCTGTGAAGTTGAGTGCCAATTTCATTTGTGATAGTCGCTAGTTGAACCCCGCGGCTTTATCTCTATTTTAAGACAATTTTATCATAAAAAACATTTAAATTGTCATAAAGGGCGGTAATTCCATAATAATATGAATAATTTTTGTTTTTATTCCGGCGGAATAGTCACCAACGCATACGCATCATTGAGACTGTTGTACTACTTATATATTTTTGTAATTACGTTATCGCCCACGTGAATTAATTTAATAACACAGACAACTTTCAAAGGACACTCATTTTTCCGACTTATAATACTTTTTACGTAAAAACATACCGTCTTTTTATTGTAGTCGGTTAAAAATAGCCTATGTCCTTCCTCAAGGTCAACTCTATCTCTTTGCTAAATTTCATCAGAATCGGTGCAGTAATTTAGGCGTGAAAGCGTAACAAACAGACAGACAGAATTACTTTCGCATTTATAACATTAGCTCGGATTTATTGTACCTAATAACTAATGTTATAGGTAATAAGTGTATTATGACCAGAACCTGAGTTGTTTTTGTCTCTGGTTGTGTCGTTAGTCTCTCGACTGGGCTTAGCGTACCTACTCGCCTAATGTGTCAACTAATTGTAAACGTGGCTCAAAGGACTGACAACCGTTGGGGAAGAAAGCTCCTCGAATGGCGAACACACATCGACTAATGGAGCGTAGGCCGCCTTCCTACCAGGTGGACTGATGACCTGAAGAAGGTGGCGAGAAACCGCTGAATTCATAAGGCACAGGACCGGGTGGAGTGGCGTCAAGTAAAGAGGCATGGCCAGTAGTGGACAAATGAAGGCTAATGGATGGATGGAATTGTAAAAAGGTTGGGCTTGATTCATTTGTGTGAAGTAATGTCTGTATTTTTTCGAGTATCGCTGATTCCAGTCCGTAACTCGTATTATGTGTGGGAGTTTACTTGTGTATATAACTTTATTTACATAATGTACTCGATTTGTTGAATAACTCTAAAATATTTATATTTGAAAAGTAAAAAAACATGATCTTATTATAACGTCACTATCCAATGTATTTGTAAAACCTTGTCGCTACTTGTATTGTTTTCCTATTCAAAATATGCAAAGAAAGTAGGTATCGTTTTGTTATCAAAAAAAATGTTTTTTTATTAAATGTAAAAAGTAATTACAAAAGTTAACATTTGATCAAAAGCACATCTCGGGCAAAAGAGTAAACCTCGAGAGGATTTAACAGTTATTTCGAAAACAAAAAGCGCACCAACAAAGCCTTTCCAAGAAAGCATCGGCCAGACGAAAGAACTTTAAGTTTATTTTTAACTCAAATAGATCTAAGTTTACGGGAACTGTTGCCAATGGTTGCTTCAGTTACGAGGAAGCTACAGTCGCATTGTATTTGGCTGATCCGGACCGTATTTTTAGTTAACTGTATTTTTCCTGAGAGATTGGTAAAGTATAAATAAATTTTTGTTGATAAAGCATGAGAATACATACGATGAAAACAGTGACGAGCTCATGATTCGTTACCACTGCACTATATATAACCAGCGATACAAAGCCGAGCACGTTACATGTCGCACACAGTCACGGTGCTAGTGATGAAGAAGCTTTGCTTTTTAAGGTATTTGACAGGTAAGGTCTATATTATTTAAACGGGCTTTATATAAATAACTAGCGGACGCCCGCGGCTTCGCCCGCGTGGATATTGGTTACCGCTGCAAAAAGTCTACTCAAGAAAGACATG
>DVZL01000470.1:0-22982 GCA_018236625.1 Lasaia peninsularis
AAACGTCAATGACTGAAGAAAAATGTGTCAACACATTAAGAATTGAACAAAATACTCGACAATCCGAATTTTGCGGACATATGTTGTCGACTCGAAATAGATAGTGATTCAAGAGGAAGGTTTTTATGTACATAACATATTATATAGTAAACCCCTGCAAAGCCTGGGCGGGTCGATAGTAACATAGTACATAAATTGCATAGTGACGTTGTAAGTTAATCGTAAAAGTTGAGAAGGAAAAGTTTGTATTATTGTTTAGCACCTTTAAATAAAAGCGTGTTTTTATATAAAAAAAAAGTTTACTTTAATATTTTTAAGCAACAAAAACTTTTTCCCTAATAAAATCCGCCATATCACAAAAACACCCAGGCGCGCCATCTAGTATTTCTATTGGTAATTACATGCGGCACAAATTACTTAGTCGAAGCTATTAACTTCAGGAATGTGAAACATGTTAAGTTACACAAGTTATAGAATAGTACAGATTCTGTTGAGGTTTTCATTTATTTTTACATTCGAGACGCAGTGGTAAACTAGACATAAAATAAACTTTGTGAAAATTAAGCTTACCTAATAGTTAATCAGCTAAAAACAAGAAAAAAAATTGAAGAATTAAAAAAAATACCTTAATGCCTATATCCCCGACGAGATAAGAAGAGGTATATATACATACCTAATATTATGCATCCTCGATTTGACGACGATATTAGGTCCTTTGATGACAAGTGACAAGGCTGTCGTCATGTTTGACACAATTCAATTTTAGGTAACGTTATGTTTTTGAGCTTCCTTGACAAAGAGTCGAACCCAGGACCTCCCTCGTGCGTCAAAGTCAGACACTGACTACGCTTAACCACAGGGGCGATAAAATCAACTAAAGCCCGACAAAATAGCAGCTTGTATTAAAAATCAACATGTAAGTGCAACAGAATTGGCACCAATGTTAACATTCACTTGAGTCAAGTATTTAGCCTCAATTTCGATTATCATGTTGTAGGATCAGTTTTATAGCCAATGATGACCTAAGGCTAATGGTTCATAAATATATACCCTCTCGGTTTTGTTGCAGAAATTGGTATTGTTTTAGAAATTTGGAAAATAGAGACATTAGATATGGCAAAATGGACGAGTCATCCATTATGCGGACAGTTTTCAAAGTCATGGTGGTTTGTGAACTACAAATAGAGAATAAAGGGCGTCTAAAGTTCGTGTCCCTTTATTTTTGCGGGTAATTTGCAATGTAGTCAAGGTCGAACTGTAGGACCACCTTTTTGTAAGTTTCGCTAAAATTATAGTAGTTGTAATTTTAACATGGTTATTGATGGTGTATTAATATGATGTTTATTTAAACGTTTACGTATTAAAAATATTGATTTATTTATTTATCACTATATTTAATACTAGCGACCCGCCCCGGCTTCGCATGTGTATACTATACAATTATACATGTAATAGACATAAAAACCTTAGTATTTAATCACTGTATTTATTTAAGAAATCAAAATCCGTTGGATTGTTTTGATGATGACATAGGGACATAGGGACAGAGAAAGCGACTTCGTTTTCTACAATGTAGTGATGAAACATAAAAGAACACAATCTTGACTAGACACAAGACACATGACTTTTGACAATCGATACACTCTGCCTACACTAAAAGGGACATGGTGTGAAGATGTGTACTATAGTGTATAACACGAATAACCGTTAATAAAGTTTGAATTATTTCCATGCATGAGACAAGATATTCATACGATATCAATATTGAACAGTGCCAAGAAATATTCTTTATCTTAAATACATCTAATGGTTTCCATATTGTGAAATCAGAGACGGTCTGGTTATTTCAGTCACATCGAAAGTAGGATTCGTGGAAGTAAAAGCTTTTCCTCTTGACAGTTTTTGTTTTCAGAAAATAATTACGTAAAAACCGATAAAAGGATCGGATAAACATAAATGTTTTTCTTACATATGAAAAGTGAAACCTTATCTTGAAGGTTAAGTTCAATCTCAAGAAATATCTTTAGATTATTTAATAATATTTTACAATAAAAATAATATCGGTATGTATTAAAAAATCCGTCAAGTGGGTGTCGAACTCGCAGCACGAAGGGTTCCGAACCATTGTCTTTAAAAACGGCAACAAATCACGTGTATTGTATTGAAGCACCTTTATATTATATTTATTGTAGGTATTCTGTTTTTAGTATTTATTGCTGTATCGGTAACCAAAATACATCACCTGTGAAAATTTCAATCGTCTAATTATCAGACAGATAGATAGACAGACAGACTTACAGATGGACGGACGGACGGGCGGACAATGGGACGGACGGGCTGACAATGGGACGGACGGACTGACGGACAGTAAAGTAATAGGGTTCCATTTTTACCGTTTGGGTACGGAACCCAAATGATACTACAATGCGATTGCATACGGCTCTAGGAACCCGAGGAGACCTCGTTTGACTCTTCACGACCAAATAGCTCGTGTGTTGTCCGATGGTGATATAAACCGGTGTGTTTGAAGATAGTAATGAATGTGGAGGTAGCTAAGCACTTTGCTTTTGATACTATCTACCAACACGCGAGACTTCGCGTAAAGATATATGTATATGTATTTGATTATAACCGATCTAATAGGAGTAGATTTTCATCTTAAAGATGTAGTGGAATAATCCTAGTGGAAGTTTGCTGTGGGTGTAGCATTACGTGGCGACAGTAAACTAACACTAATGACAGTTCCGCCATATATTACGGAGACAGCATCCAGTTACAGTGAACGCTTTCATTAATGACGTTCGACGAGCAATTACGAGCTTCTGTCCAAGGTGCCCTCAATAGGGTTTTATCAGTAAAAAGTTTTGTAATTTTCCATTGCAAACCTAAGTCGCCTCTGTGGTCAAGTGGAGACGGTGTCCGAGTTGAAATACGAGGTCCCAGGTTCAGCCACCCACGAGCAGCCGACATTAAGTCGGATGTGACAGGTAAATAAATAAATAATAAATATTACAGAACAAATTACACAAATTGATCTAATCTCAAAATAAGCAAATTAATCGCTTGTGTTATTGGTGTCAGACAACGATACTACTACATAGAAATACTTAAATAGATACAAAAATAAATTGAATAAATACCCAGACCCGGAATTAATATAAACGTCTATGTTCATCACACAAACGTCTGTCCCTGTCGGGAATGGATCCCGAGCTTCGCGGTAAGTCGATGTGGTTAGGCGAGTACGCTAGTCAATCGACCAACGAGGCGGTCAAACATGTGACATATTGGGTACAAATTGCTAAGCTCATTCCAGGCAGCGTCATGTTTTTCTGCGGTCGACCACAGAGGCGACTGTTCTTATAAAAAATTACTCTGATTAAGTTACCCAGTTACCAACAAATAGTTGGGCTGTGAGGAACTGATCGTAAACAAATAAATGTGTTGCTTTAATTTTGTTAAAACATTAAACTAACTAAATAACCATTAGTTAAAATTTTCGCTCCCGCAACAATTTGGACGGTTTGTTCATTAAAGGTGACATAATTTACAGGTCAACAACACAAACCCAGGTATTGCAGCTGTTCAAGGATGACAGTGACTTTTTATTAAAGCTTTATTGTACATACATAAACCTAAATACCTTTACGCGACGTCCCTTGCGGGGAAGGCAGCGTGTATCGAGTTCTAAATGTCATGATTCCTACATACTTGCTTAGCTTCCCCCAAATTCACTGCTATCTTCATACAAACCCGCCGACGCTTTCTTATGGAAGAGAGAGTTGTATATGTCAAAAAAGCATGAAAGTAGGATAAAGTTTGTAGAGGAACACTCGCGAACCACATTTTTAATAGTGTAGTAGAGGGCATGCTCATTAATAGTGTGGAAAAAATGAAGAATGAACGATTGATAAAGCAAATATACAACGGTAATGTGGATGGTTGTAGGTACCCGGGGAGACCTCAGTTGACATTCCACGACCAAATAACTCGTGTATAATCCGAGGGTAGTGTCAAGAGTCTCCATCCAACATGTTTGTATGAACAGAGACGATGAGAGACGGTGGAGTATTCAATTTGGCACTTATAGTTTATGTGTAGAAGTGCAAAATGCTAATATGTTTAAGTAATGGTGCTTATAAAGTTCATTAAACCAATAAATAAAAAATTACACACACTGCCTTGCATTTGACACACACAAACACAAATATTTGTTACACGCACACATTGTCTGTTGTCAAATTGTTTGTTTTTTTTTTCAAAAAAATTAATAAAAATGCTAACAATCGTGGGAACAACTAGTATATTATATATTAACGTGGCTATAGGCGAGTCTATCGCTACATTGGGCACAAACCCAAGCTAGAGGCTTGCATCTAATCCAATCCATGGTCTTTAGATGAACTAAAAAAACTCATACAACAAGTTGCCCTACCCGGTAGCCCTGAATCTCGTGCGGAAAGTCGGGCACGAATTACGCTTTACCATAGAGGCAATAATAGAAAAAAAAAAGTAATAATCGAATTCAGTACAAAACAAATGAAAGCTTTAATGTAAAAATTATTTATATGAGCACCGGTTATCAAGGTCATTGCCAACAAGACCACTGGTGGTAGAGTGCTATGCATCAACTCGCCCGGGTAAGGATCCACCGCCTTAGCAATTCCTACCGCCATAACGTTAAAAACAATTTGGTCGTGCTCCGGTCTGGAGGGTCGATTAACAGGTAGACTTGCACACCAGGCTTAATACTCCGGCCACAGGACAGCGGCGCACCTACAACATCTATGGTGTGACAGTGCGCTGTCTTATCCCATAAAAAAATATTTTCCTAACATATACAAGTTTTTTGGTACATATTGCTCTACTTAAAAATAAAAATCTAGTATCAGTACTTACTTTTACAGAAGTATTTTATAAATTTTATAGCTTTGGTAACACTTCCACACATTCCACAGATTTTAAATAAAAATCTCGGTTTTTTTCACATATTGCCTATTAGACGGCGATAGCAGTCGGCTATTTCAAAAATAATTTTCAATTATAGGTAATATATGCATAAGCACATGTGTTTTTCATTTAAAATATGAAGTATACACGTAAAATTTAAGTATTCACAATACAATGTTTAATTAGACTGTGTTATTAGCTCGACTGATATTCCCGAACGTAGACATCTCAGCTCGAGCTTCTGATTCTGTTGGGAACATTCGTATCCGACGCACGCTTTGCGTAAAACTTCCACTGAATCGCGGAAATACGTACTCGAAATATAACTTTACTCTTTTAATAAACTAAGTTATTATTTTAAGTTAGTTATAGCCCAGACGTGTGTGCTGTGTCATTTAAGTTGTAACTCAATGTGTAGAAATAAGGATTTTGTGTTAACTTTAGAAATAACTTCAATAAGGTAAGTTATTTTAAAATTATTTTAAATAAAAATATAGTTTTTATTAATTGTTTACGAAATTTATACTATATTCATTCTAATTAATAAAATATTGTAATGATTATTTTTTTAAATATTGTGTATATTTGTTTTTATAGTAGATTTTTGTGTCAAAAATTAGTTATTCTAGATTTTTATCTCAAAATATTTTAGTTATTTACTTACTTTTAGTTATTTCTAGGAAACGAACCCTTACCAAACACTCTTACTTCATTAACAAGGACTTAGTATAAAAGTAATTTAAATGTTAAAATACTGTTTAAATTTTGTACAGAAATATTTTTTAATTTTTGGAAAAATACTACGTACAAGTCAACTTGTATTTTTTAATAAATTAATAATTTTAATAAATAATTAATTTAAAGATCCGAATAAATTAAATATGGATTCAAACAGAAAATAACTAGATTTTAAATTTCGATAGTTTAAAATAATGTTAGTGAAATTAATTGAGTTATATTAGTAAAGGAAGATATTTTGCAAAATACACTTTTTTAAGCTTTTATAAGTTTAACCCTAATTCAAAAAAAAATAAGCAATTAATTTAATAGTTTAGTTAAAAATCTAATATTATTCTTAGAGGTACTAAAAAGTACAAAATTTTATAGGGTAACTTTAGCGGGCAAAAACTTGACTGGCTATCTGATGGTCAAAACTCATTGCCTATTGGTAGTAGCAGTAGTACTGGTGCGTTGTAAGTCTCAAGCTGAGATATTACTTTTTGTGTTAATACATTTATCGGGTATCCCATTATACAGTGACACGACTAAAAAAACTTCTAAATAAAATGGAAAAGCAAAAGGAGAACTTGTAACGAGAGAAATGTATAAATTCTAAATTATATAGATTTTATACATTTAAAGAGTTTTATAATATTGCAGAAAAGGTAGATGATACAAATACATGGGAATAATTGCTCCTCTTACTAATCTTACATTATTTTTTTTAACTATAAAAATAAAGACAAGCCCACTGAATTTCTTTCGCCAAATTTCCTCAGTAAGTGAGTGATCCGGTGGTTAATTTTCGAATAACTTTTTTTGATAATTACACTGATGGTCTACATGACGTAAAATATTTCGTATTCTATTCTAATCATCTTGAGCTGTAGCTGGTAAAAATGGATAAGGAGGTGGTATTATTCTGAGTGAGTCAACGTTAAACTCCTGTTCTAAGAGACAAACAGCGCTCGTCGCTGACAAGCGTCTTTGTAGCTGGAAAGCAGTTGACCTGAATTATTTTTAGGTACCCGGAACCAGCACGAACAATTTTTAGTAATACATACATACACACACACCAACACACATTAATGGTGTGTGTTCATTGACTTCCACTCCCCGTTGTATTCCATTGTGTTCCATTTCCCCGTGTTGGTCCAGGTCTTCTATGTAGAATAGACCAACTGCTTTCCTACCAGGCAGCTCGTACGAGGCGAGCATAGGTTAACTAGGTCACTACCGACCTACATGACCACTGCAGGTGGTAGTGGTTGGTGCAGCAACTCGCCCGGGTAGGGATCCACCGCCTTATCTATTCCTGCCGCCATAATGACATTGTTGTGTTCCGGTGCGGAGGGTAGGGTAGCCGGTAAACTTGCACATAAGATCTAACAGCCCGACCACAGAGCAGCGGTGCACCTACAACGTTTATGGTGTCTATAGACTACGGTTGTCTCTTACCATCAGGAGACCCGTATGCCTGTCCGCTGTCTTACACTATAAAAAAAGAATAGATTAAAAAAAACACCCAGACCCGGAAATATAGACATCTATACTCGTCACGTAAATGCCTGACCCTGTTGGGAATCAAAGCCGAGCCTTGTGTTGGATCGGTGGCGCTAGCCGTGTACGCTAGCCCCTCGACCAACGATGTGGTAAAATAATCAATATTCTATTATCATACAGCGTCTATCGAATGTGATAACTATATACTGCTATAAGAGCTATAACTGCAGAATTGTGTAGTTGTCTATACTTAAAACCATATTTGTGCTTATATTAATTAAAATTAGAAAAACATAATATATCTACATCAAACTGTGATGGCCGTGTGTGATATGATCTATCAACAAAAAATACGGCCAGTAAGTAATTATTGTTAATTGTTTTTGCGGGAAAAAATTAATTGACAAGGTTTTGAAACAAAATGTATATTGGTGCCCGCTAATCTCTGAAACGGCTGGACGGATTTTGACTCGACTTTCACTGGTAGACTGCTAACGTAATGAGGAAAATATATAATTAAACAAAAACGCGGACGAAGTAGCAGGAACAGCTAGCACAAAATATTTCTAATAATCTAACTTTACAGAACACTATAAAAATATTGAAATCTTATATTAAACAATCCAAACACCAACTGCAGACAAATGAATAGAGAAACTCATAATAAAAGTTGGACTCATCCATCACTCACTCGACGATTGAGAAAGCAATCCATTCGGAGCCAACCCTGAGGGCAGTCTTGAACCCATTATTGGGAAAAGATTTATATGAATTCTATTCATCCATCTTTAGTATTTTCTCATAATCTAAACTTAGTCTTAAAACATTTGAGACGGTTTTGTAGAAAAGCAGGCAAAGGGGCAAGCGGTAATATTTATATAGTAAATAAAATTTAAGTTGCTGTATGTAATATCAAAAAAACCATTTATGCTAAATGCATATGTATGTTTACATAATATACGAAAATAATATATTTTTTAATTTTGTCTGTATGTCTCTGTTCGCTAATGTTATAAGTTAAGGTTACTTTTAACTAAACAAAATATATAAAAAATTAGTAGTGAGTCATCCTTAAAAGGTAGGCCAACCTTATCGGAAACATTTTTTAGAACTTTCAAAAATAAAAAATTTCATGATACATGATTTTTGCGTCACTTTCACTGTTGACACGGCGCATGCGAGGAAAGCTCTCAAACAATATTTTTCATGTTCATTATTTTTTAATATTTTCTACTCTTATTACTTACTAGTAACAGCTAGTAAGCTGTGCCTGCAATTTCCACGCGTTTCTATTTTTTTTAAGTCTTATACATTTCTAAAATAAAAGTAGCCTAAGCCATTCCTTCATACAGAGGCTAGTGGTACAAACAGGCAGACAAAAAGTTCTCTTACTCGGGAATGGAACCTGGGACTTCATGTGTCAAAGTAAGTCAACGACTACACTTGACCACAGTAAATTTAGTCCCAATATTAATATTCAAATTTGGAACAAGTTTGCAATTGCCAAATTTACGAGCAAAACATCATTAGCACCAACTGTGTATGACATTTGTGAGAAAATCTGAATCCAATAATGAATGGATTTATATGAATCCTTGTCCCTTAATCCATTCAAATTCACCCCAAGTTTCTGAGTGGATTGTTTTCAGATTGTTAAGTGAGTGATGGAAAATTCTGATATATAATCTCAGTTGTATATGGTCATAACATATTATGCTATAAGACAGTCAGAGATATTGTTTGAAGTCCGACACCTTAATATACTGGATGTATAATATAGTACTCTAGGTAGAGTAGGCCAGTCAGAGTCATGGTTTCTAAAGGATAAAATAATCGTGGCCTATAGACACCATCAATATTATAGGTCTATCGCTATCTTGTGGCCAGGGTGTTAGGCATGAGGTGCCAGTCTACCAGCTACCCTATTTTACAAAATACTATAATACTTAAATATGGTGGCAGGATTAGTTAGGGCAGACCAGGAGTGGTCTTGTTGTGACCCCGTTAACCTATACTCGCCCTTTACGCAGGAGACCTAGATCAACATTCAATAAACTTCCTGTCCAAATAAAAACCTTTAAATAAATTAAATAAAGTATTAAATTATAAAAAAAGGTTATTACAATGTCGCAGAATATGGAGATAAAAAAAGAAATTAAGAAAAAAATGTAAGTCCGCTTAGTTTCTCTCGTCGTATCTTCTCAGTGAGTGGTCGCGTTCCGATCCGGTGGTAAATGTTAGAATTATATAGACGCGTCACAAGAACCGCTTGTAAGGTCTAAGTATGTGAAATATTTTTTTCTCTCCTATTCTCTTCCTTAACATGGGACCAATATTAATAGATTTTTTTCAATCTTCTAATATAGATTATTTAATAGATAAATAACTGTTGCCTCAAATTTTTTACTGCAATTATAACCTAATTTGAATTAAGACGTTATTTACCCTTAAAGAGTATACCAAATTTTATCTGAAGTAAAATAAATGTTTAATATCTTAGAATCAATAATCATATTATAACTTGTGTCATAAATTGTAGCTAAGAATCTTATAATTATTGTCGGCGTCATAAAGATTATTTTATTATCTCGCGGGGGAAACTGTAATAAACTTTGTATAACGTAAATAATACCAATAAAATACAAATATTCAAGCATAGATTGCGATCTGAAGTGCCCCATTTGTCTTAAGAGCCAATTAAAATAACTCAACAGACGCTACGGGGAAATTTCATTAAAGAATCTTCAACAACAGAGATTTATGTGAATTCTGGTACAGTCAACACCCTCCCAACTTATACTCAGAAACATCGACTGTCGATAAATTAGAATCACTTTTAAATTAAATATATTATGCTAAATGTAAAACTTATAATGTCAAAATTCGGACAAAAATGTTCAATTAAATTGCAAATAATCAAGTTATTGACTTTTTATTTTTGTATTTAGTATTTGGTACATAAAAAGGTCAGTTTTCACCAAATTTCGTAAAAAAAATATACTATTACGTGAAATATTTAAATAAAAAAATAGTCATTTGCATTTTTCACATAAATTTTGAGGTTATGTGAAAAAAGAGAGAATACAAAACTTGAGGAACATTTTACTGCCTTCAACTTTGTCTTTGAAATTTTTTTCCATAAGATTTGTGGTTGTGCCGGAAATAGAGATAAACCAATTTTTATGATTAAAACCTTCCCGAACTCGAATGGAACCTATTTTATTTTTTCTTTCATTTATGTCATATAAGGGAGACCCTTTACCAATAGGAATTCAACTATGAATTTTTTATATCTCAATAATTATTTGGCTCTAGCCAAATAACACAATGATATACTTAGCTTGCTTTGGGATTCGATCAATTTGTTTAATAGACTAAGAGATATTCATTTATGTTGTGTTTAATGTTAGACAATTCAATGTTTTAATCTCCCGCATATTTATATACTGATATCGTTCAATCACTCAGGCTATAAGTTTGATCTGTAGTTTAGAGTTATACAACTTGATGGTACAAGTTTTGATAAAAATGCAACATCTGAATCGAATCCTTATGGCTTTTTATACTTACTTCCTTCAATTATCGTACCACTAAATAACCATACATTCATTATAATCCGATTTTAAATAACAAAAATTGCACCGATTAGCCGATGATATTAGAAGTTTCAAATAAACTAAATAAACTCATAAGATCAAGTTCCCCTACCAAGGAATCGAAACGAGGTCCTTCTCGCGCGTCAAAGTCGGACATCTTGCAAAATTCACTCTTATAGTTTGATACGAGATTTTTGAATGATGTATATAAAAACATTTTCTAATTGGATATATGGAAATCATTTCATACTTAAAAAGACAAAAAATATAAAATAAAACATGTAGAGCAGAAAACCACAACTCTACGTAGCGGCAAGAGTCTGGCCTTTCATGGCTTCGGCTCGTTAGTCAAACAATATTTCAATATACATCATTTTCCATAAAATATTTCCTGATATTTTACACTGGCCAGTTTAAAAATTAATTTGCTTTTGTGCTTATTATAGACTAGTTGTTCCCCTGACTTTGTTCACCATTTATTGCAACGGCTTGTCGAAATTTTTTAAACAGTTCAAACAGAAAGTTGTAATTTTCCAGCCACTGTGCTAAGCGTTACTTTATGACTATTTAAAAATCAATTACTGTTCGTTAAACTAGCTAAACCTCCTCGAGAACGGTTAGACCAGTTTGGCTAATTTTGAATTATTTTTGGAAGTCTACGGAGGTTTAAAACGTCAGTTAATATGAAAAAATGCTAGAAATATAGTAAAAACTAGAAGTACCTGCAACTTCGTACACGTGGATTCTCTTTCGCTAAAAGTACACTACTTTCTTTTTGAACTGCTACATATTACGTGATTGACATAAATTATTGACATAGCTTTATTATTTGTTAACTGATTTAAATGAAATAAACTTTCAATGGTAGATGGTTGATGTAATAAGGAAAAACTTAAGCTAGGTACTTTTATTTTATTAACAAAGTGTCGGGCATAGGTAATTTTAAATAATTTAACATTTTTAAATTTGAAGGTAAAAGGTAATATTTCCCAAAATTGTTAATTAATTCAGATGAGGCAGTGAAACCGTAATTTCACAGCTGCTTGTGTAATCTGGTTCGCTATGACAGGGCTATTTGTTCCACGATAATTGAAAATTAAATTTAATATCGAAATTCCTTCAATTGTGTTTCTTTCTTTACTAACTGATCCGGAGAGCTTTCAGCCGCTTTGCCGATAACAATTTATATATGAAAAATTCAAGTTTTTTTTTTATTTAAAATTTTTACTCCTTATTTCCATAAGAACTTGCAAAATAATCATTCTTCGTATCCATCTTAACCTATTTCCGTTTCCATACCAGATGATATCAGGTTCGGTTAATTTAGGAGTTTTGACAAGGTCGTTAGTTTCAACATAAGTAATGCCATCTGCCTTCTATAATTCAGAAGGGAAACCATCCTGAATCGTAGATGTATAGAATAGACCTCTCTACTAGGCGGTTCGAACGATGCGAGAATAGGTTAACTAGATCATTCCCAACAAGATTACTTAGATTTAGATATTAGAGTGCTCTGGAGCAACTCGACGTCTCCAACATCCTATCTATTTCTGCCGCCATAACGATATTGCTGTATTTCGGTTCTGAGGGTAGACTTGCATGTTATGCTTAACACCCAGACCACAGAACAGTGACGCACCTGCAACATCTGAGGTGTCTACAAGTTGCGGTTTTATCTTACCATCAGGGGAGCAGTGTTTTTAATCACTGTCTTATCCTATAAATAAAATTCGAACACTCATATCCGGTTTCCCTCTGATTCTCCCGGGTGGAAAAATCGTCACTTATCTCTGCTCAGAGCCAGTAAAATCTAAATACAAACGAGTGGAACATCTGCTCCATGCAAATAAGTGAACAACAGTGCAGATGGTGCATTTTGGATTAACGAATATTCATTGTACGGTGATATTTATAGCCAAAGACAGCAAATATTGTAAATGTTTGGGTAATTGTTCCCGAGTAGCTACAACCCCGGATATCCATATTCGCATTGTGTATCCATTTTTCAATCTTTCATTCTTTCCACATGATCGAACCATTGAAGTAACTATTTTTCAGAAATTATGATAATCTGTTTTCTCAGAAACCAAGCCATAAAATCTATACAAATAGAAAGCGGTTATCTTAACATAACTCCAGTTACGTTAAGATAACCGCTTTTTACTAAATGCGTATTATGTATATTTACAAAATAGTATTTTTTACAATTTTTGTCCTTCGGTCTTTTTATTCCGACTAAAATCTGGAACAACTGGACTGATTTTGACGAAACTTTCACTCACAGATAGTTGATGTAGTAAAAAGTAACTTAAGCTACTTTTATTTTAGAATTTAATTTTTGGAAATATATAAAATAATTAAATAAAAAGTTGAAGTCGTGAGCACAACAACAAATAACATAATCAAACAATATTTTATTATTTATTTTCATCACTTATCATTAATAATCAAGTCTGTTTGTTTACCTAACAGTAAAATTGAAAGAAATTACTACTGAGGGTTTTAAAAGCCTTAAAATATGTGTAAAACCGCGGATAATAGCTAGTAACAACAAGACTGAAGTAAGTCAAGTCCCCTAAGAAAGTAGTTCAAAATTTATGTCTACAACTAACATTGTTGTTTGATTAAACGAATAAAACGAGATATCAACTTGCAAATTTATTTGACTTAGGATTCTTTTTTCTACAGAAGTTATTTGTGAGTTCTCCAAGAGAAATAAACACTGAACTTGGGCCTGGTGATTGGGGTCAATCGTCTTTGAACTTACGTCAATCAAGGCTTCAGATCCAGAAATAGGTTATCATTAGTTGTATTTTTTACATTAATTAAATATTACATTAAAACACAGAAAATAAATGCAAATCCTGTTATTTTTAGACACATATAACCCATTTTTCAATTATCGTTTATTTGTCATTTTGTCTGTTTTTTACCGTAGTTTCTATTCTGATTTTCACTAAATGTAAATTAAAGTAGAACCCCCAAACATATTTTTTATAAGATAAGACAGCGAACAGGCACACGACTCACGGTGATATCGTCACGTCTATATCCTCTAAAGGGTAGACAGAGATACATATGCACCAAACATGTGACAGGCGACAAGTCTCGTCATATCGGGCACTAATTTAACCTCGATTCCGTCGAACTCGGGACTTCGCTCCACAGAGATGTACTACGCTTGACCATTGAGGTATTTTTTAGAGGATATATATGGACATAAATATTTTCATTTCGAAACTAACAATAAGACATTATACCCAGCTTCCACTTCGTCAATATGTTTTGTATGTGTTATAGCTGATATCAAACTTCGGCGATAATTCGCTTCGATACTTCGAGATAATGGATTATCTTCGTGAGGAAACACATTTTCAAATATAGCAACATTTTTCCTATTAAGAATAATAGCTTCCGGTTTTTTACTACATAATAGAAGATTTTATAGATTATTTTTTTAGAAAGCAGGCAACATTGATGAGTTCTGCAATGAGTTGCCCGAAACTGTAAATCTGCGATACTTCTACATATTGCTATAACGTTGGTGCTATTATGCTTCGGTTTAAATTATAGAATATAGATTAGCCGGTAAAGGAAGTTACGAAAAAGAACTTATTTAACGAGACTTTTTGATTTATAATAAATCATGGATAAAATACACAAATTGATCTAACCCCAAATTAAGAACCTATATATTTATATAAACGTGCATCAAAAATATGTAGACAACAAAAAAAGTATTTTATATAGGCTACAAATTTATATTTTAACTAAAGAAACACTTGAACCGTTTCACATATCACTCATAAATAAAAATTACTGGACAAGTTACACAAATTGATCTAACCCCAACATAAGCAAATTGTATGCTTGTGTTATGAGTGTTAGACAACGATACTAATACATATAAATACTTAAATATATACAACAGACAGATTTATTAAACAACAAGACCAGGAAATACAAATATCTATGCAGATCTTACGAAAGCTTGTCTCCGGCGGGGATTAAACCTGAGCATCGCGGTTGGTTGATGGCGTTAGTTGAATCGAACGAACAAAGAGACGGTCATTTTGCTCACAAACAGTAGTTTTTATCCACGAGATCCCTCGGTAAGATGTCTAACTGCGGTTGGTCATTAAATATACGAGTAGTTACTTCTAGACAAACTACAAATACTTACGGATTATGGCTCGTTGATTATAGGAACCCGACAATAGTCACGTTTTCAGAGACTAACGAACTGACATTCGCCTTTTCTGAGTTTCTCAGTAGGAGAGTAGTTAGCTGAGGAGCTCGGGACTGACATATTAATGTGGTAGCTTTGTCGTGAGCTTCAAATTCCTTGATAAAAAGACGTCAGTATAGGAGAGACGAATAATAAGTGAGTTCTTAAGAAAATTAGCATGTTTTGTATTATTTTATTATTTATCTAGTTTTGCCCGCGACTTTATCCACATTTTTATTTAAATGTTTTATTTGAAACATTTTTGAGGCGCCAGTTTTTACACAGAATGTTTGCTTCTTGACATTAACCTAAAAGGGTGACCAAGTCCAAACCATTCTTCACGATGTTATTCGTCATCGTTAGAGCATTGGACATAACGGGGTTTGAAACGGGGTTAACCTAGACAACTGGAATGGAAAACCTAAGCCCTAACCACTAGACCACCGAGGTTATCTTAAATATATTATTATTAAAGAGAAATTCAATATTTGGGTGTAATAAAATTATTCAAACGAGAAAATATCAAGATTAACGTTCGACTTTAATATTTCTGCTTCAACGACTAAAAATCGGGGGTAGACATAAAAATATTTGTGTTTTATGTGAGGTCTAAGGAACAAACTATTTAGTCGTATGTAGGTGGAATTATCTATTAATTAATCTCCCTTACGGTCGAGCGTAGGCAGTGACTGACATTGACAAAAAAGTTCATATTTACATATAAGTATATATTAAGTACATAAAAACATTCATCTATTTCTAGCTACATAATATTATGATAGTTATTTGACAACTTTTCATATAACAAAAATCTTTTATAACTTAATTAGTGTGCAATAAGGCGAAGGACTTGCCACCTAACACGTAATGGAATCTAATATTGCCAACTAATCGTGGGTGCATTATATCTATCTCTGCTTATTCCTTCGACGACGTCGGCTTGACGATAATTGTTTTTTTAAATAAATGAAAATTATTCCTTTTCTTGTCGCGCTTCCATCTATAAGCTTTAGTAGAGCTTTGTACTGAAGAATATTCAACTCAAAGTTAATTAAAACGTGTACTGCTTTTATTACCACCCTTATTTAGTGAATGAATTAATTAATTCATTAATTATTGTGTACATTTATAGAAACCGACAAAATGTCACGGGAACCAACAAACAGCCTCAAAGCTAACAATTATCGTCTTCCAAAAACAGGTGTAAGTGTATACATCTATACAAATAAATAAAATTGGAGTGTCTGTATCTAATATTAAAATAACCGCTTTTTACTAAATGCATATTTATGTTTACAATATACATATACAAAAATAGTGTTTTTTTAGAATTTTAGTCTGTCTGTCTGTCTATATGTTTGTCCGTCTGTCTGTATGTATCTATGTCTGTCTCTCTGTCTGTTTGTTTGTCTGTGTCTGTATGTCTGTATATATGTCTATCTTTCTGTCTGTCTTTGAAACGGCTAGACCAATTTTGATGGGACTTTCACTGGCAAACAGTTGATGTAATAGGAAGAGGTTTAGACTCCTTTAATTTAATTTTTGATTTTGGAAACGTATAAAATAAAATGATTAAACAATACACAAATACTTTGTATTTAATTCTGTTACAACCCAGCAACAAATGAAATAAACTAATCATTCAACATGTTAATAAAATTTTAGTATCAAAATAAATACTAATAGTATCACAGAAATGGTTTTGGGTTCATGGCGCGACAACTTAAAATAATGTTTATCGAATTTAGCAAAACTATAACAATAATATGAAATTGTCTCGATAATGTGATACTTTTTACTCCTACCTATTATTCGGGGTATTATCTTTCGATCACCTCGATGGTCGTGGGGTCCGTGAGTCGAGATAGATTTGAACTTATGATGAACAAGAATATCTACATTTAAAAGTTCATTTTTTAATAATAGAAATCCAAGTATCGACGCCTGAAAAGCAATTATGACTAAATGACAAAAAACCGAAAAAAATAAAAAAAAGATTCTAACTGTATTTTGTTTTTTATCGTCAAGTCAAATGTATTTTAAATGTGCTTTTATCATTAAGCTAAAAGTAATATCTGGAGATTATACTCTTAAGAATGAACAATACGAAATATTAAATCTTATTATTTATAATATGAAATAACTTAAAATGTGGTTGACTTGGTTGTGAATTAGTAATATTACTTTTTTAGAACAGGTTATAATGTCCAGATTTCACGTTTAGCCTAATGGTATGTAGGAAAATGTTGCCTTAATGATTTTAATATTCGACAATCCCAATTATTATTTTCTTTATTTTCACCTGGGGTAGTTTCAAATATTTTCTTAATAAATGTATATAAATAATTATATTTTGAAAGAAAGTGTCGGTGCAAAAATCGAACCCGGAACCTCGTTTGTCAATTTCGGACACCAAAACAGCTAAACCACAGAGACGAATATTTTGTTTAACGAGTTTTTTTAATAGAAATATTAAAAAGACTATTTCATACAAAGCCGACACTTAACAATCATTTATTCCCCGGGAAAAACTCAATCGCTTAGCGGGGATTTATTAAAACGATGTTCAATAATATTACCATAATAATAAGCCAGTTTTTTATCCTTCAAAAATAGCTGAAGTCAATTTGTTTTTAATACAGCTTCAAAATTATTGGAGTATGAGAAATTTCCTTTATTACCCGTGTTGTTTTATTCATCCTTATGTAGATTCGGTCTTGTGTGTAGAATAAACCATCTTCCTCCCTACCAGGCAGCTTCTAAGATGCGGCTTAGGTTAACCGGGTCACTACCGACATTACTACAAATAGTAGTGCTGTGTAGCAACTCACCCAGATAGAAATCTAACGCCTTGCCTATTCTTGTCTTGTTTTTTGTATCAGCCTTTCCACCTTTATATGTTTATGATGATATATCTTTGTCGGTTACCTACTCTAGGGATTTTTAAGGGCGCCAATTTTCACACAGAGCTCTGAACCCTGCAACCCAGAAGATTTTGTCGAATTTCAATACACGAATTACTAATTACGGTTTCCTCATGATATTTATTTTAACATAAGAACTTGCAGAAAATTTACATAAGTTAGATTGATAAAAAGTGGGGTTCAAACCTGGTCTACCATCATAGAAGCTATAACCACTAGACCATCGAGGCTTACCTATTCTTGTATCTTTAATGATATTTACGTGTTCGGGTCTAGAAGGTAGGGCAGCTAGACTTGCACATTAGGGTTAACTTCCCGGCTACAGGACAACGACGCTACTACAACATCTATTGTGCCTATACGGCTGTCTCTTGTTATAAAGACAGCGGTATGTTTTTTCGCTATTTTAACCCTATGAAAAATCAATAAGTACCAGTTATGGCTAAACCTCTGACCCAAATTTCATAATTGATCATAAAACACCAAAAATATATCAGTTTTATCATCCGTGACCAATTATGTGATTATTGTTTCAGTTGCAAAAATTTGGCAAGCAATAGCGTGGGTATTATTTTTGAGCTTTTGTCGTACTGCCAAGTTGTATTTATTGGCTGGGCTGTCCAAAGTGTGTAAAAACTTTAACTATTTCAGTAAAAACCGTCACGCCCACATCTTCGAGGGGGGAGGCAGATCTACATACTCATTCATCCACGATCTTCCGACGAGATATAATTTTTATATTGGATAAGATAGCGAACAAGCACACGAGTCTTCTGATGGTAGGTGACAACCGAGACCTACAGACACCATAGGTGTTGTATGTGCATCGCTGTCCTGAGGTCGGGCAGACTTTATGTACAAATCTACCTGCTAACGTACCTCCAGTTCGACGTACAATGTGATTATGGCGTCAGGAATAGGTAAGGCAGTGGCTACCTACCCGGGCGAGTTGCTGTATTCTACCACCAGTGGTCGTGTTGTGTCAGACACACCAACACCAACTAAGTACGCTTGACTATAGAGGCAACAAATTAAATATTTTATGTATTTCATTCTATTGTTGCAACTCTTTTGTAACATAATTAATCTCTGTAAATATTATTATACATTATGTACTTAGTGTTAACCAACTACGAAAAGGAGGTATCAGTTCATTTATATTTTTTTATTTGTAACGCAATTACTCTGTCAATTTCAAAAACATTTTGATGATTATCGTTTCGGAGAAAGAATGAAAGATGAAAGCGATGACCAAAAAGCTCGAGTATTATCCGAGGGTGGTGTCAGAAGTCAGCGTAACCGGTGTGAAGAATGCTCTCTACCTACTCCGCAAGGGGTCTGGCGTGATGATATTTATGTACGAACTTTGTGGACGAGCAGAATGCTAAGCTCAGACTCTCTTCTACTTTAAATCGTCTTGATTACAACTTACGACCAGTAATAAAGATTTGATTCATACCCACTAAACTTTACAACCGAGCTATTGGTTTGAAACAAAGAAAACTTATATGAGCAAAAGTTTTACACTCGCTGCGGTTTCATAACTGTGTTACATTAATAATCCCTTATAATGACGGCTTAGCGATGGATTTATCTCATATATCTATCCGTTTACGCGACTTCGTCCGCATTTTTTATTTAATTATTTTCATGTAGAAAATAAAAGTAACATAAACTATTTTTAATTACATCAGCTGTCTGTCAGTGAAAGTCCCGTCAAAATCGGTCCAGCCATTTTAGGGATTAGCGGTTATAAACAGACAGATGGACAAAATTTCTTGTATCTACATATGCATTTAGTAAATAGCGTTTATTTTAATATTACATACAGACAATCCAATTTTATTTATTTATATAGATGCGTCTTAACATTTATTTTTCCAGCAAGCGTTTGCGTCGCCTTTTTCGTGAAGCGTAGTTAGTGTCCGACTTTGAAATACTAGGTCCTGGGTTCGATTTCCGTGTATGGCAACTTGTATTTATAGGTTTTTTCAGTTTATCAGCAAAATGTTTCCTGAGATTAGGTTTGTGCTATTATATGTCCCATTTGCTTTTTGATCACATTAGGACCTTTAATCACATCACAGTAGGTCCTAATGTCGTCGGCTAATCGTGGGTGCATATAAAATTATGTGGGTGGTTATAAAATGAGTGTGAAAAAACCGGCCAAATATAAGTCGGAATCGCGCACCAAGTGCACCACATGAATGATTTAAAAACAGCAAAAAAACTATTTTTAAATATTTTTAACGGATCGTGTCATAGCGAATTTTCAGTAAAATTAAAACATCCTGTAATTATTGTTCAGTTTTATTATTAAAGCTAGACGAAGTTTGTCGGGTCAGCTAGTTTAAATATAAAATTCAGGCAAAAAAAAATCGACCCGACACAAAGTCAAGTTCGCAATCAGAGTCGACATGGCCAATATCGCTTTACCCTTGCCCGCGAAATGAATCGATTTATTTACTGGAACGACTTACGCGTCGTTTGGCGAAACAATTGGGATATGTGTCTACAACCGGGAACGTCTGGAGCGAATGTATCCTGCGAGTTTTCCTTACATTTCTTTTAATAACATACAGATCTCAAATGACTTTTCCAAGAAGGACGGCATATTTTAATGTAAATATATTTTGTTTTACATACCAAGCCCTATTTTTATAACAAGGAACATAAAATTTTCCCAATGTAGGTCCGGGTCCTCCGTGTAGAATAGATCAACCGCCATCCTACCAGGCAGCTCGTAAGAGGCGAGCATAGGTTAACCGGGTCACTACCAACATGACCACTGGCGGTAGTGTACTTATTCCTGCCGCCATAATGACATTGTCGTGTTCCGGCCTGGAGGGTAGGGTAGACGGTAAACTTGCACATAAAGTCTAACTACCTGACCACAGGGCAGCGGCGCACCTACAACATCTATGGTGTCTATAGCCCACGGATGTCTCTTACCATCAGGAGACCCGTGTGCCTATTCGCTGTCTTATCCACTAAAAAAGACTATCTGTCACCTTACCAGGCAGTGCATAAGAGACGAGCATAGGTAAACGGGGCTACTCTCAATAAGGCCACTAGTAGAGTGCTTTGCGGCAACTCGCCCGGGTAGGCATCCTGTCTGTCTGTCTGTCTGTCTGTCTTCTGTCTGTACCTGCTAATCTCTGAAATGGCTGGACTTTCACTTGGAGACAGCTGATGTGATGAGGAGTAGCTTAAGTTACTTTTACATTAGAATTTTATTTTAGAAATGTATAAAAAATTGAATAAAAATGCACACAAAGACAGTTTTTATTCTTGCCACACATATCTTGTATAATCTATACTAATAATATAAATCTGAAAAATTTGTTTGTTGGTTTGAACGCACTAATCTCAGGAAATATTGGTTTGGATTGAAAAATTATTTTTGGGTTAAATAGTCCATTTATTGAGGAAGGCTATAGGTTATATAATATCACGTCATCACTAATAGCAGTGGAGGAGCAACAAGAAATGAAGTTAAAAAGGAAGAAAAATTATATCTGTTTTGTAAATAATTCATTTTTCATTCTTGTCATGCTAGTAGTCATGTGACGATAAATATATTTGTGATTTACACTATTAGTTGATAAATAGTTAATTTTGACGTAAATTGAAGCGACTAAATGCTTGTAAACATGCAATTTAGTAACAACTTGCAAGTTGTAGTTTCGGTACATTCTGAAGTGTAACTTATAAGATTTAGTTAACTAAGTCACCCAAGTAGATGTAAACAAGCCGTTAGATACGATTACGTATTTATATATTTTTATCAGTTTTCATTTAACTTGCAATATAATATGTGTTTTTCACTATATAATATAAAACAAAGTTGTTTTCTAATCCTGTCTGTTCCTTGAATGATTATGTCTTTAAAACTACCCAACAGATTACAGAAATAGAAATAGACTTGGACCTAGCAGAATAAATAGTTTTTTTTATTTTGTTTTTTTAGGAAATTTTAAAACCAATAACTTTTTCACAGTCCAGAGATATATTTGATTAATTTATAGACATCATAGATATAATATATTCCCTCCATTCCCTCAGTTCTCCTTGTTTTAATCTTGTTTGTACGGATCCAATTTGGTAGTAAATTGAGCGGAAAACCCAATACGTTAATTATCCTAGCACCTTGCAGGTATTAAGTGACCCAAATTCGTCGCATCCAAAGGTCTATTAAACACAATCTTAGCGACAAGTCTCAGGGCATCTGAGATCCTTTCTACACGATGAATATGTAACGGCCAAGCAATATTCATCGCTACTACTATCATCACAAGACACATATGTTCGAGAGATTCCTACATCGCGATATTACAGTTTTTTCGTCCGTTAAGATATATACAACTTGCTGAAAATTAATACTTGACTGAAGTTTCACTGTGTAATCCTTCTGCTATACACTTTAAAAACGAGGCACCATTTTATTGTCAGTTGATAGCATAGCTATCTACAATCTATATCAACCGTCGCCATAAGTGATCTCTTACCAATTAATCCTGTGTTGATACTGAACTCCTTTTTGTAATCGGTCATTCGAGGCGTAAATACATGTTACTAACACCGGCGCATATAACATGACTATGCCTTAGTCATGTATCTATTTCGATAGTAGAATATCTGGTAACCTTCGATAACTACGATGAAGCATAACATCCCAACCTCCTGGCATATTTATCATCTTTGGTAGGCCCCCTTCTGTAAGTGACGTGTATTTGTTATATTGACCGCCTCGTTGGTCGAGTGGCTAGCGTACACGCCTAAGCGCATCGACTAATCGCGAGGCTCGGGTTCGAATCCTGACGGGGACAGAAATTTGAGTTGATACCACCCTCGAATAATACACGAGCTATTTGTTTGTGGAATATCAACTGAGGTCTTTCCAGGTACTTACAGTCATCCATCCACATTCGCATTCTATATATTGTAGTATATATTTAGTGTATAATATATTGTTTTAATAAACAAATAAATATAAATTATATTTTGAAATATTTGCACACCACATAGTGGTAGAATATGTTGATATAATTAAAAACTCTT
>DVZL01000471.1:0-22982 GCA_018236625.1 Lasaia peninsularis
AAGTGAAGTGTAATAACACTTCACTTAATTTCACTTCGTTAACAAATTATTGTTCTCACTTTCCGGTGGACGGTGACATCATGATAAAATGACGGTGTGTAAATCATCCGAAAATGATGATACTTTGGGAATTTTTTTTTTGGTTATTTATCTCTATTTTGAAAGTGTTATATATTTTTTTCAGTTATATAATTACTTGAAGTATTGTTTAAAAAAATTTAAAAAAACACATGCATATTCCTTATTACGTATCATAATAATGAATTAAATGTTATGAAATAATGTATTTAAATAAAATCTGACGCTAGATGGCGCTAACCGCAATTACTTTGCAGTATAGTAAAAGAGTCTATCATAGAAATATCGCCTAGTTTTTGTCTCCTCGCAGTCATTGACAAATCAGGCAACCAACCTCCATGAGCCCTCTTTCATGAAAAAAAACTACAAAATTTGGTGCGCATAACACTTATATTTAACATAACGTGAATAAACTAAAATAAACATTTTTAAATAAAAACAACGAACTTAAATACAATTAAGAGTATACAACCAACCAAAATTTCCATAATTTTCAAAATATGTATCAAAAAAAAAATCTTACAGCCCATTTACTTTGCAAATATATATAAAGTAGAAACTAATTATATATAGTTGGGGTCTCTGACTATCGGTTGAGGTCGTTTCCTCTTGTAAAAGGAGAGCACGTCACTTTAAACTTATGAAAAATTAATATTGCAGCTGAATACATTTGTATTAAGTATACAAAACTATTAATTTAACTTTTTAATTTCGATTTTCAACTTATCTCCTTATTCTAATACATATATGTGCGACAGAAACAAAGAATCTCAAAAAAAATCCTATTTTATAACTTTACTTGGTCCGGGAACCAAATAGTTTCATTATACATCAATACGAGATACTTATAAAAATAATACTATAGGTTGTTTGCATTAAGATAACAATGATGACGTCATCAAACTATATACGCCTTGAAATAATTCAATAGTATATTTTTTATTTGCAAAGCAATTGGTTTACTACACTAATGACGTCAATCGCCAATTTCTGCACAATATATATTAGAATAAGGTAAATGAAATATGTTTCAGTTACAAACATAATAAAATCTTTTATCAATAAGTAATAAGTTACTCTTATAATATTGTCTTTTATAAAACACAATTTAAATTCACACGTATGTATATCTTATACGATATATTATGTATATCAAGATACATTATGTACATAACGTTTATCCAATCAGAATATCATTTGGTATAAAAACAACATATACTACAAATAAACATATTACAGTAATATATACAAGTGCCATTGAATAAACGTTATTTAAATTGAAAAATAATCTCTATACAAACATTATAAAATTATAGATGCCTTTGTGGGCTTTTTACATTTGAAGATCAAGATTTTATATTTTTCTTTTAGATTGACACCAAATAAACACATAGAAATTCCAGCCACGCTTGAACTTTTCACAGATCAATATTAGAGTGAAATGTCCGACAGCTCCTCAAATCTTTACCTTAGATTTAAAAAACAACTTAAAAGTTTTGTTTTTTCTTTACTTTTTAATGCTTACATAACAAATTATGTTCTTTTTCATACAGCCAGCCAGTTGGAATATAATAATTGAAAGGTGTGGACCGACAGAAATATCAATTAATAAAATTGAAATTCAATCACAAAAAATCCAGTGTAAATTTAGATAAAAAAAAAACAAAAAAAACTCTCTCGTCACAATCAGTTCATCAGATAGAATACAAGGTTTCGTTTTGACAAATATTGGTTCACACAGACCAAATCTATTCTAATTTATCTCATATTATGATATTGTTAATCTCAAGTTTTTTTCAAAAATGCAGAGTGCATTTTGGAAAGAAACTTGATCCAAATGATCCAAAATTGAGTTAGTTTATTATTAAATTAAACCAAGTAAACGTTGAACGTGAAAAATAGTGTAGTGCCTACTACCAACGAGCCCTAATCCTTAAGTATCCTCGTTACCAGTTGACTAACTACCACTCGTAGTTAGTCAACTAGTAACGAGGCGTTACTGAAAGTTCCCGTTATTGATATTAAAGAGTAATATTTTTTACGTGAAAAAACTACTGTCCGTAGCCAAAACCACTCGTTTCTTGAGTATAGAATTAATGAATAGCTTCTTAGGACCTCATAAAATTCTTATTTAAGACAAGCCTCATATTTTAAACTATTAGGTAAATAAAATAAATGATTAATTGTACGTAAAGTAAAACGTTTGATATAAAATTATATTATTTGCTTGAAAACAAAATTCAAAAACATACATTTTTTCTCATTTAATCTCAGCATAACCTAAGAAAAAATATTTTAAAAAATCAAATTTTTTTTCGTTTCCTTGGTAGTTGCCTAAAACTTCAAGGCATTCATGGGCATAAAAAGGAATATTTAATAAAAAAAACGAAACCTAATAATCTCGTATTTCTTTCAAAAATTAAAACAAAAAGCTGAATTTACAAACGTCAGCACACCGCCGCGTCCGTTAGTGGCAGTGAAACTGCTAAAAAATATTACATAGCAAAATTTCACATGGGAGTCTCACTATGAAATAAGTTTTTCATAAGATAAGACGGATCGACACAATTTAAAGCACTATCAGCTATACTAACCGACGGGTAAAAGGCTATTTGGTGCAAGCGACATATCCATGCTAATAAAATATGCAAAAGGATGTCTATTTCTTTGTCCTTTTTTTCAAGTCTGAAGAGAAAGAAAAAAGGCAATTATTATCCCAATACCTAAACTATTTCCGCGGAAGAATGCTACCATTTTAGATGAAGTCGATATAGGTATCATTGGCCACATGAGTTAGAATACTGATATTGAAATTAACGTCTATTGTAAAATCTAAGATGACGACCAGAAGCTATTAAAGAAAAATTCTTTGGCCGTTGTAGCAGTTATGATGGATTATCTCTAACTTGAGAGTAAAAAAAACTAAAGCTTGGTCAACTTGAACTGGTATAAGTTGTCCAGCTAAAGTGATATAACATAAGAGAGCTGGAGATATCGCCTTTTTATTACACCCAAGTGGCTATTATTAGGGCATTACATATATTTGTTCGATATCCCCACCCTTACAATAAGATGTTCGTCTTCTTTCATAATTCGAACGGCTGAAGATTGGAACTCTCTACATAGTATGGTAAAAAAGAGTGAACAGAAATCTTTTTATTTAGTGTTCTTCCTTCTTCAACCTTTTTTGAACTTTCCATTAGGTGTACATTCAAAATTCGAAATTCAAGATGGCTGCCATCCAATATCTGACCCAAATTGTGTAATTTGCTGGAATATAAGTAATCAAATAAGTGTTTTAGTGATCGAAAACAATGACATAAAGGGCCTCTTTTGTACAACTAAAAAAAAAACAAAAAATGTCACTTGACTCAATCAGCCTTTCACCAGTCGAAAATATCTTGACAGGTTCACATATATTGTATTTCAATATAGCCATTTCACTCTCTCACGTGCTTTCTCCGTAGGCTATCTCTTTCTAAGTACGTAACATAACATGTGATAAATTATAGCTGTAGACAAGATGAATATGTTTTAAAATAGGTAACTTCCCTAAAATGATTATTACATTTATTTATAAGTATAATCTTGTTTTACTTACATCGGAATACATTGTATATAATCACAACTTCCTTATAAAAAGGCACAAGTGTGGTATTTGTTTATATTGTTTCATTCTCAGACTACATAAACGAAGCGATTAAATAGTTTTTATATTAAAACGGAGTTAAAACACACCTGTATAACTTTGAAATATGAGTGATTTTAAGTTAGGGATAAATAATAAGAATAAAAGTTATAAATTTAACAAAAATTAAAAATCTCACTACATATTTTTTAAATAAAATAGTTTTAGAATGTTTATATATTGCATTAATGTTGATATTACCTTGTGTAGTTTATGATTAGTTCATAAGTTTAAAGTTTTTTTTAAGGAACTGTTGACGTGACCGAACAGCACAAACACTGCAGAGCGACTGGCCACATTTTTGATAATAATTAGGACCAATGATTACAGTTTGAAATAGTCATAAATAAATTTCGATGGTATTTATGAATAAATTCATTACCTAAGTTATCTAAGTTAGGTTATATAATAAACTAGTTTAGTTACTCCCCTATTACTTCGTGGTTCACAAAATATCTTATTCGCTTCGTCTATGTCGTGGTCTTAGTCTGAGTTTGTAATCTACAATTTATACAACACTTTTCTCTTACATTCTAATCTAGCTTTTAGAACAAATTATGTTCGATTACTTTAGGCAAGCTTAAAAATATTACGTCGACCCAACTCAGCATTACATTTTGTTTTTTTTTACAAGATTGCAATTGTGGGTATTTATAAAAAATCTAATTTTTTCTTCCAAATTCGTTTACGTCCTGGAAGCTCGGTTTGGTTTCCACCAAAATGTCATCCGCCGAGTAACGCTGGTTTCACTGAGCAGAAACGCGCTTGCTAAGTTATATTAATAAAAAGTAGAAGCAACAATTAGTAGCGCGCGAGCATGTGGCAACACCACCGTGGAGACCCTGACAGTGTTAGATATCCTATATCATAGCTGCTATTAGGATACCAATGCTTTGACAAAAGTTGGGCGTACGCAGAAAGGATCCGAAATAAAATAAATAAATATTGTCACGCCCATATGCACGATGAAGTAGGCAGAGGTACATATGCACCCCACAACATTAGGTCCTATGATGTGACAGATGACAAGTCCGTCGCCATATCGGGTTCAAATCCAAACTGGGGCCACGTTATGCCTGATATTATCGACTGATCGGGATATTAATTATAATGAAAATTTAGATATAGACTTGGTGGGTTTGAATACAAGTTGTTATTTTTCCTACGTAGTAAGGGTTGTCCACCCAAACATTATCTTTTAATATTGTCGTCCAAAATTATTCACTTATTTGCCGAAGCTGTTAGAGATTTCATTAACAGCTGGTCGCGTGACTGCGTCACATAGCGTTGCTCATACCTTTTATTATATACATTTAAGTATTATGTAATGTAATTTAGGGATAAAGGGGGTTTTCGTAAAATATTACGATGCGTTACAGAGGCAGGAGGGGGGTTTTTGGACGACTTTTATAAGTAAAAATGCTCATTTTCGTGTTACGTAACGTTTTCAGAGAGCGAGGAGGGGTACATAACAACGCTATTATATCCTTCAAGAATTGCGTTACTCAACTCCCTTCCATAGTATATACATAGCATATGCTAGATTTTTCACAAATCTAACTGTTCGGTGAAACCAGAGTTATCTCTGAAATAGGACAACATTTTGCTCAGCGTGGATAAAGTACCTATTATAGATCTACGCGCAATCAGAATATAATAAATACTTGAGAAAACAAATATTTTTTATTGGAAAATAAAAAGGGTCGATATATGACCAAAAAAGAAAGTTGGCACCAAATTTCTTTTGCGACACTATAATTATTTGCTTTGGTTTAGGGATGTGATGACCTCGTCGCTTACAAATCAGTCTAAATAAACTAGTTTTTTAGATTTATTCCAGTATTGCTGGGAAAAAGTGCGACTTGTCGCTTTATTTAAATTGTCTTAGTATAAAAAGGGTCCTGTCGTTCCGATCGCGCGTAGAATATCCTGGCAAATATGACTATTGTACAAAATTATACACTGAACATCAGCTACATAGGGCCAGATCTACAATTACTTGGAAAATAAATAAACGATACTTATGTATGAAATTCGTGACAGTTATCAGCTGTTCTCACGTGGATATTCGAGTTTTCCACACGGAAGACTTCTCGCCTGAAATAAGATAAACATTTTAAACGAAAATCGCATTTATTCCGAATCGTAACGTCTATCGCGTAAAACCTATTTTTATTATAGTCGATCAAACAATAGCCTATGTGCTATTCTGATAAGCTATATTACTGTAAAATTATTCTAAAAATATTTTCACAGGTTTTTGCGAGGAAGAGTAGCAAGCACACTCACAAACTTTTAGCATTTATAATATTGGTAGAATAGCATGGAATAACATTTGCCTAACCCCACCCACAGTTCATGAGGCTCGGGTTCAATCCCCGACGGTATTTCAAGATCTGGGTTTTTATTATATTGACTTCGGTTTTTTCTTTCTTTTCCTTAGTATTTCTTGTTAACGAAAACTCATAACACAAGCATATAACATACTTCGGGTTTTGATGAATTTGGGTAATTTTTTAGAGATATTTATTAAAATATGAAAAATGCTAATGCTGTTTCTTATAATCTCCAATTGTAGTGTAATATAGTAATATGTGAAAAAGTATGTGTTTTTTTCATTTAAAATATGAACATATTTCTATTACATTATCTGGCTTGGTAAGCAAAAGCGTCGTACACTAATATAATAATCTAAGTATTTAGATTAAACTAACAAATTTGTTATTCAACAAGCACATTTGTTCAAAATAGGTAGTCATACTACCTTACTTATTCCTCCTGCGGTAACGCCAATTCTGGCTACTGTTGTGTTCCTTCGAGATAAGGGATGCAGGTTATTCTTATGCAATGGGATTGAATCTGGCACTCAGAATGAGCATACACTGTTAGAAACTTAGAATCTATAAGCAATGTATATTTTTTAAAATCATTAAAGCATGATACAAAGATGGACTATCTTTGTTTAGTACGAATAAAGGAGTGAGTCTCTGAGTAGTCCCTTAGACTAATGGGTCATATTCAAAGAATTATTCATTCGAAGTATAGCAAGCATTTTGTTACAGCACTAACAACAACAAACTATGAAAGTAGCATAACACAATTACTACATTTTTTTAAAATTCATTGAATTAAATTAAAATTGAGATTGATGTTTTTAAGAATAATGCGAAATAATACAAATTTTCTAGTTGTGGAAAAATGCAAAAAAGTTTTATATCTTTGCACATTTAAAATCAAAGTTATTGGTTTGAGAATTATAGAAGATAAGCTAATATTTAAAACTGATTACTTATACCTATTTATTATTGAATTTGGTTGTTACTTATTTTTCATTTTATGATTAAATATTTTGGAGATAGTAGCTAAGGTTACCACAATATTAAAACGGCTTCAACTAAAAGAAAATATAGTACAATATCATCAAACTATAAATAATTTCTCAACATAGTGAAATAATTCGAAATAGGATGTCTTTATCTTAAAAAAATATATTTGATAATGCATTGGAATGACGTAGACACTTTGAGAATTGCTTTTATGTTTTTTTTTAATTTACTAATATCATATTATATGTAATAAAGTGTTAAATAAATAACAAATCAATTGTTTTTTTTAATAAAATAATTATATCTAAATTGTCAACTCACTTGTTAATACATAACTTATATACTAGGTATAATTATCAAAATGTATTTGTTACGTTTTGTTATAATGAATCTAAAAAAATATCAAATTTGAGTTACTTCACTTTTAAAGGAGAGAGATGTGTAAGCAAAACAAATAAGTCAATAAATTCACCTCTATATGTTAACTTAAAGCAAATATTTAGCAATTTGTGGAATACTCGGAACAGGGTAACCAACTTAACAACGAGGTGAGTTATAATAAATAGAATTTTTATACAGGAAATACAAGAGAGTAATATTTACAAATCAATGGGGGAGGAGTTGAACTGTTAGTATTAAAATCAATCTAGCAAGTTTAAATGCAAGAAAAAGCTGCTAATCAAGGAGGAACATACCAAAGGTAATATTCGACCCACTTTGAGAGATGACTCTGTTGAAATTACATATAATTAATAAAGTGAAAACGTTAAAATCATATTTTATTAAAGAAAAACACAGGAAGATTTAAATTGTGAAATAAAAGCTGTAAAGAGTCGAAAAGTGTTTCCACCCAACTATTTGAAGAGTTTGAGATGTATGATCAATTCCAAAAGTTCATACAAATTTTGTGTTCATGATATACATAGAATTTTTCATCAGATAGTACATATATTATGTACATAAGTATTATATCTTTTTTTGAGTTGATTTAGTTATAACTTTCCAACTACAAACAAGTACTTATTTTACTTATTTATTTTTTGCATGAAATTTTGTACAAAGTATTCAGAGTAGAAATAATGATACGGGTGTATTAGTTCATTTAATATTTTAAAGTTATATGTCGTTATACCAAAATAGATATTACAGTTATAAAAAAATAATACATACCTGTTCCATGAGATTCACCGGATATGTGATGTCTCGGCATAATGAATTTAGATTCTTGGAACATGGACAGCATCAAATCTTCCGTCGTTGGGTGATATTCAACTCCATTAATGGTAGTGACAAGTGGGGAACTCTCGTAGCTTCTATTATCCCTCGAGGTTGGAGATTTACTTGATCTCGCTGGATAATCCACTGATCTCGGTCGTCTGGTATCGACTGGGGTCATTTTGGGGTTTACATGTACATCTTTATGGATATAGGGTTCAGTGGGCAAGCTTAGCTCGTTCTCGTAATCGCTTTCATCGTTCCGTACATCCCCATTCATTTCAACAATTAAAGGCCTTTGAAGAGTTGGGGATTGTATAACAGAAATATTCTCTTTAATGGATACTTGCTTAGGGCTTTCCTTCTTTTCTTCGGATATTAAACTTTTCGGAGACGGAGAAGCGTTAGGTACAGATTCAATATCATCCAATGTTTCCGTACTAGCTTTGTTATTTGGAACTTCCTCTTTAACTTCGATTATTTCATTAAGATTTTCCGCTGGTTTGACATATTTTGGCATACGCAGAGCCCAATGTCCACCTTCTTCGGTTGAACAAGAATGCACAACATTCGGCTTTTTTCGTCTATAGAACAGCATATACGCCGAATTGTTCACCAATTCGGTGTATATATTTTCATCTTCCACTAAGGACACTCTTGAATCGTCGAATTTGTACCAGTGGTTATCGTATGGGTTTTTACAAGCTGCTGTATAATGTCCCGTTTCTAAGTCATCTCCATGGTGATAACATATAGCGTATAGATCATATACATTTTCGTGTGGGTTTATTTGTGGCTTTGATTGCCTTCTCCGGGGTGATCGTGAATGACTTGGGGATTCTACGTTTGGTGGATGCCTTTGGACGAGGTGTGGTGTCATATCAAAATCGTTTATTGGGAATTCAACCATGGTAGTGAGTTTTGTACTCGTACGACCCTTGGCTTGTCTGAAAAAAATTTTCAATTGATATATTTAACATATTAGTGGCATATATTATAATACCAGATATATCTTTGAGCTGAGGAATTTTCATTAAATTAATACACTAGGTATATACAGTCATAAAAAATGTATGAAAGGTGGTTGCGGTGGCTTTATTTATCTGAGGCAGAGCCTCATTGCTAATACTATTTAATGTTTAAGATTAATATGTGGAAGGTTCATGTATACATTATAATATCATTGTGTGTGATGTTGAATAACATAATAGTTATTAAAAGTTATTAAAAAAATACTCACTGTCTAAATCTCTTCAGATGTATTACTAATATGTCTGGAAGCGACCACAGGCCTAGAGTCTTCACTACGGGCATATATCGTTGACATTGTGGACATCTAATGGGAATAATAAAAATTGATTTAAAAAAACATTTTTTTCATTAATCAGTTTAATCATGAAATTTTTTAGACAAACATTTTTTTTACATAAGAAAGCCAAGTACAAAGACCTGCAGTTCATGTGATGGAAAGTGATACTGGGATCAAAGATAGTAATGTACTAAGCCAATAGATCCCTATTCACACTCAGTTTAAATGCAGCTAAGTTGTATTTCCCTGGAAACACCGCTTTGGGTATACAATTTCAGTACAGCAGTGTGAATGATGAAAGATGAAGCAAACCTTTTAGCCCTAGTTCGTGGAATGTCTACTAAGGAAGGTTGGTATGTCTCCGTTCGCATACAATTACGGTGATAAATAGGAATTATAACTAAATCTAAGAATTTTAAAACTGTCAAAACTGTTTTTCTCGACATGTTTTAATGTTATTCAGATACTCTTATAAATATTCTATAAATTATTTGCACATCACAATGAAGCAGAATGTGTTGTCTATTTGTAGTTTGCGTTAAGAATATAGTATGTAATCATTAGCTCACAGTCAAAATTAGAAAGTTAAGTTTACAGTGATCGGTCGAAGTTATGTTTTGAAATGAAATTATACATATATTAGTCAAATAATATGTGTCTCTAACACGTTTGTGTTAATGATACGATGATTTTAACACGGTAAAGGCAAATTTTATTGCACACAATACACTAATAACTATAAAATTTCTGTGCATTGATGCTACAGGCTACCACTACAATTACATTTTTTATAATTTAATATACAAGAATAGTAACAATTGTTACTTACACCATTTTGCAATGAGGAAAAATGAACAGTAATAATTTAATGTTTGTATTACAGAACTTAAGAGGTGACCCGTTTAGCAAACGAACACATTATGTTAAATTCAAGTGTTATGTGCGGTTGACGGTGGTGTGCGTGCGTGCGTACATGCGTGCGTGAGTGCGTGCGTGAGTGCGTGCGTGCATGCGTGAGTGCGTACGTGCGTGAGTGAGTGCGTGGGCGAGTGAGTGCGTGCGTGTGTTACGCACCGCCAGGCGTCCTCCTGCGCGAGATGCTCGGCGCGCGTGTAGTGCGCGAGGCAGGCCCGCAGCGTGAGCGGGGCCGCCGCGCGCGCTGCCGACACGTGCACCTCGCACGACTCCGACGACGAGCGGATTATACTGGGGGACCGAGCACACGCATCCACTTACGACTGGGTTCTATTACTGACTGGCGACCCAATATACCTTAATATAAAACCTTCCCCTTGAATCACTCTATCTATTTAAGAAAACCGCTTCAAAATACGTTGCGTAGTTTTAAAGATTTAAGCATACATAGCGATATAGACAGAGAAAGTGACTTTGATTTACTATGTAGTGATACACGTGGCGTCATCGATTTAATGCTAAAAATAAATAAATACGATCACGCTCGTATCTACGAAAGGGTAGGGTAGAGGTCGTAGGCCGACGATGTTGGATCCCTGGGTGTGGCGGGTAGCGAGTCCGCCGTCAAAGTTGTATTTGACTCCACACGACCGGAGACGAATTTTATTACGGTACGGTAAATAAGTAATTGTAAATTAAATTCAAATAACAAGTAGTTTAATTGACATCTGGCTCGTAGAATCAAAAAGTGGACGATGCTTAAATAAATAACAATCGCTATTACCAAACTGTTATAGCGCTACAAATGACCAGATAAGTCGATACTAGCGCTTATTTTCTGGTATGAAGATTAGGGTAGCCGGTAAACTTATGCGCGATTTTTTTTTAATTCTACCGACATTTTTAAATTACTCTGCGAAATTGTTTTTAATTTCAAGTTTTAAATGGAACTTGTTTCTCGTAAACGATTAATATAATGATAATAGGGTAGCCGGTAAACTTATGCGCGCATTTTTTTAAATTCTACCCACATTTTTAAATTACTCTGCGAAATTGTTTTTAATTTCAAGTTTTTAAATGTAACTTGTTTCTCGTAAAACGATTAATTTAATGATAATATTAGAGGAATAACAAAGATCTTAAACCATAAAATACTAACCTGTCTCTATGAACCGGATCCCATAGCAGCTCGAGTCGAAGATGGGGATATTTATCGTGAGAACACAACGCTTGTTCAACATCCAACGAAAATAGAGGATGAGGTAGCTGAAATAAAAGTTACACCATTCATATACAATTTAATATTTGATACAGATACTAAATAGTAAAAAATCGGCCAATTGCGAGTGGTACTCATACATCAAGGGTACCGTACCACATCTATCAACTACAAAAACAGCAAAAAATGGGTTAAGAATTTGTAGAAATTATTGATTAATCAATAATTTAAATAATAAGTGTCATCTTTGATCTTATAATATTAATGAATATTATTATGATACATTTTAAAGTATCATCTGCTTACATGAATAGCACTACCGCTATATCGACATCTATTGATCACAGTTCATGAGATACAGCCTGGTGACAGACAGACAGACAGACAGACAGATGGACAGAGAAGTTTTAGCAATAGGGTACCGTTATTACTCTGGGTATGGTACCCTAAAAATGGTCCGTAATCATTTACTGTCAAAAAGTTGACCAGGCATTTTTAACCCTTACTCATTTCCTTTTTCTTGCCCTTTTAATCTTTAAGGTGAATGTAATAATGATCACTTTATATCACAAAATTCGAGACCTTGAAACGATGAACCGCGGCTATCATGATTAGCCGATGATATTAGGTGTGACAAATGGCAAATCTACCACCATATCGGACACACATCCAAATCCAGTTTAAAGTCTATAATTGTATCAATGCTCACTTCTGGTTGCAAATAGGCCGAGTCTCTGGGTCGATGCGCCTCAGCTATCCTGGCCCGGAAGATGTCAGCACCTTGAGAGTTCTCCAACACCCTTTCGGCTATCACCTGACACATCTCCTTCAGCATCAGCTTCTGAAGGTCCTCGTACGATATTTCACGGGGTACTTGCATTGCGTACGGTGAACCTGTCAAAAATATACATATATTGTGGTAGTTTTGGTACAGACAAGACGGGTGGATTTACTGGTGTTCTTATAATCAATATGTTTATATTTAAACTAGATCTATGCACAATGGTGATGAATACACATACAAACCAAAGCATTTACGATGAAGTAATTAAGACTATAAACATAGTCAAATCTTAACTGTAATGATAATGACAGTGATAATTATAATTATAATATTTATTTCCAGATATTTAGTACTATTAAATTTTCACAATATAGATAATGTCGCACGCTTATAATTAAAGTGATTTAACTCAAAATTTATGTGTTACTTGATTTTTTCCATTTCACTATAAATATAAACTTACATTGTAATTTTGTACTCAAAAGGCAAATTAACAAATTTGTTTAAAACCAATCGTTTGCAAAACAAAAAAGAGATATATTAAGATGTATTCAATACTATAATTTTTGAAAGCTACTTGTTCATTTCTCACAAAATGCATTTTTTGAATTTGGTCACTTTAATTCAAAGTGTGCAATGTATAAGTTCCAATCAATGTATATTACTATAACATTAACATGTTGAATATGGTGGATTTTACTCATAAATTTTAACATGATCGTAATTTCAAAGAATTGTTTACTTTGAAAACATATTTCATACCATAAGAGCTTAAAAAGAAAGAATAAGTTGAAAATAACTTTTTATTTGGTAAGCCTTTTAAAAATGAATTAATAATTTATTATGCATTGATGTGATTTGAATAAACTTACCGAATCTTTCCCCTTCCATCAAGTTGACCCAAAGAATGAGGAGGTAGGGAGTGGTGGGTGTTTGTGAAAGTGGTGGAGCTTCCAAACAGTACAGGGCTCCAAAATCCAACCCAGCTGGCTCCCACGCACTACGCGCGTTACACCAACCTACCAATATCCATATATTATAATATTATCTCCAGTGTTTCAGGTCCCTAATGTAGAATAAGCCATCTGCCTCCCTTCCAAGTAGTTTGTAAAGTTATCCGGGTCATTACCAACAAGACCACTGAAAAATGATGTTCAGCAACTCGCTCAGGTAGGGATCCACCCAGGTCCAAGGGTAAGGTAGCCGGATACTCTACCGGCTATCCTTCGTTCGTCTACGCATTTCATCGTTACGAATCCTATCTCGTAGAGCAGGGGTGGCAAACTTGTTTAGACTCAAGATCGACTTTTTACTGACGACACCCAGTGTGATCTACTAATTACTTACTTCTGCAGCAATACATACAATATACATGTTAATTACATGATCTACGTTTTTATATTTTTGGCTTCGCCGCGATCGACTGAATTAGAACTAGCGATCGACCGGTTGGCCACACCTTATATTTTAAGTAATACCGAAAATATAATATTATTGACTAAAAATATAATGTTTTTTTCCAAATGGGGTGATAACTATTAACACAAAAAAAAATTCACATGTTAAATGGCGGGCGGATCGAATTAGTCGGGAACAGTTATTATATATAAAAAGAATTGTAATGTGACGATTCTTTAGACAATATATGACCTTACGACTCGCCTATAAATAACTCATATCTATCGTTTATTAGTTAATTTCTTTTATAATTACACAATTTTTTACAATTATAAATCTTTTATTCTTTTATAATTTCTTTATAACATAAGCAGGGAAACCCACAACCTCGGGTAAACCTTTTATTTCTTGCTACAGTTCTAATAACAAAAATATCTTAGAAGCATGACTGGCGGCTGTTAAATGTTTTAATACGTATGTATTACAATATTTAAAATATTAAGAAAAAAAATATTTGTCTCAGGTCGCTTATATTTATTAATTATAGCTTGTTATATTTACCAGTTTCATTAATTTCAGCCAAAATAATCTGATCACGTTCAATCCCTGTATCCGTGTGTAAGACAGTCCTCAGGTCGTCCATTGTTGAGTTCGGTTTAAGTTCTACACCAATCCGTACTTGCCGAGGTTGTTGATTCACATACACAACCTGAAATACATTACCTATACATATAATAAATCAGTAAAAATATTTTGTTTGTACATTTAGTATTTTTATTTGAAATGGAATGGATAGAAAGATACTTACAAAGAATAATAGAAACTAATTCTTTTTTATTTTTTGTCTGTCTGTATGTATAATCACTTTTATCTCCAAAAGAAAGAAACCAATATAACTAAAGCTTTGTTTTAACATAGCAAAACCTTTACAATTTCTTTCATAAAATCGGAGCACTAAAAGTTATCGTAATTTTAGTGAAATCAAGGCAGGAGTTTGCCTACAAATATATGTACAGCATACATAATTTTAAATAAGTCAGATAGGAAATTTAAAATCCAAAATCAATTCATCATCAATATCCGACAGTTTTGTAGGTACAAGCATGTTATAATCAGATTGATGACATCATGGCTTTGCCGCAAATAACAAGTCTATTAGTTCTTTCAGAATCCACTAGATGGCGTTACAGAAAATGTTTTACTCGCTGTGATAAAACATACTATATTTTGCATCATTGGCGCTTGGTAAAACTTCCACATATATTCACATTTTAAATGAAAAATATACCGTACTTTCTCACAATTACCCTATATTAATAGCTTATAACCTTTCTCGGAACATGTAGTGTGAATAGTAGCCGGGATACAGATATATACAAACGGATGGATTGATAAACGGAAAGAAAAAACTCTCAAAATGCTTGTTTATTTTACATACCCTACATTTTTTTAATCTTTTCTTTAAAAATTGATTACAGGCATTAATAGATATTTTAGTAAGTGATACTCACATTGACTGGAAGTGGCGAAGGTTGCACTGTAGCAGGTCTGGTGGGTAACTGAACACTGACGCAGTGGAATGGGTCAAATGTGCAAGATGTTCGTTCACATTTTGCACATGTAAGAGCTGACCTGAAATCATTATTACAATAATCATAATTAAAAACTAAAGACAAAGGTCTTATCACTAAAACAATTCCAATATAAGAAAATATCTACTGTTGGCATCATTGTGTTTACTCTGCGGTTGCATTAAAATAGGTCTTATTTATATGCGGTCAATAAACTTTCAGTTGTTAAATGTTTAATTAATATTGTGATAATGCCTTTGCTATTTTTGTTAAAATGTAAATCAGCAGCCTGTATGTATAATCAATGAGATATTCCAGTCATAGTGCTTAAAATATAAAACTAGAAAGTTTGTGTGAATTGAAGTTTGTTGTGTTCGCGTGCATATTGTTCGACCACAGGGCTAAAACATCTATGGTGTCTATAGGCCACGGTTGTCTCTTACCATCAGGAGACCCGTGCGCCTGTTTGCTGTCTTATCCTATAAAAAAAAAATCATGTATGCTTATTAAAAACAAATCAAGTATATCCTTCCAAAATATTGTAAATGGAAGCTAAGTAGTAATTAAAAAAATGGGTTTCGTACAGAAATGCGAGACTTATCAGATAAACGTCATCATCACATTTTCACGCAGTCCAACGCTGGACATTTTGAAAAGTATAATGAGTTCTCGATAGTTTTGAATGTGTGCCAACACCAACCACTATAACCACCATGCATGTTCCTATGGAAGGAAAGCGTATCAGGTGAATCTACTGTCGCATAAATTTAAGATCCGCGTTCAGTGCTCACGAGAACAAACGTCTCTGTTGATTAGCACCCATAAAAATACATGGTGACTATATTAAAATTTACAGAACATAAATACGTGTTTTATTATTTATATTTTAATATTATCAATATAATATACAAATAATTTAGAAATCGTCTATTGTCGTCAGCAAGTAAATTAGCAAAACCTTTTTTTGTCCTTCCCTTTATCTCGATTAGGTATCAGATGGTATTGGCGTTTGATACGAACGCCTGACACAGATTGACTCCCATCTGAACTCTGCGCGATCTAGAAGGGAAACGAGGACCAATCCTAGATTAGGTCAAATGAAAGTGAAGGATACATGAATCTTGGATTAATCATGATGTCCTTCTCCACCATAAGAGGACTCAGTAAATGTACGTTAATTGGAAAAAAATCATTGATACATGGAAGAGTTGAACCTGGACTAGTAGAATGGAAAATCGAAGTGCTAACCACTATACCACCGAGTCTCAAAAACGTGAGTTTTGTAAAAAAACAAGCACACGGTTCTCCTGGTGGTAAGAGACAACCGTGGCCTATAGACACCGTAGATGTTATAGGTGCGTCACTGTCCTATGACGGGGGTACTAGGCTTGGTGTGCAAGTCTACCAGCTACCCTACCCTCCGAACTGGAACACAAAATTGTCATTATGGCGGTAGGAATAGGTAAGGCGGTGGATTCCTACCCGGGCGAGTTGCTGCACAGCACTCTACCACCAGTGGTCTTGTTGGCTATGACCTTGTTAACCCATGCTCAGCTCTTACGACCGTCCTGGCAGAAAGGCAGATGGTCTATTCTACACCAACCTTTCGTTTTATAAAAACTACGAATGATTTTCGATAGATGTTAATTTAAACTGCTATTACGTGGCATGATACGTCAGAGTTGTCAAAATGATATGGAAACCACAAAGCGTTTATACTTAGCTGAGACAATTAACAGAGGGCAGCACATTGGTTGTAAGCCCGTATAAGCCCGCTAGGAGACAATAGAGTGAAAACTCAAAGCTCGTTTGAGAAATTCAGTAACTGAAAATTTAATTTTCATATGAATTCAGGCTGTAATCCGGCAAAGCCTCACGGGTCTAGGAATTTCGAAGATGTAAGAAATGTTATATGCTAATATTTACCATCTTAGTAACATAGTCAAAGAGCCGGTGAACATATTGTGTGTTGTTCTTTACGTAGCTATTGTTTTATGAAAAATCATAAGTTTATTTAAAGTGTTATTTCAAGTCGTTGTATAACTTTATTATATTTTGCCAATAAGTTTTATACTTACAGTATAAAAGCAAAATCTTTTCTAATAACTTCTTATGAAGATATTTTACATGTTTTTATACGACTAATCACCTGTATAGCAGCGTAGATAATGTTAGCTATGACATTATTAAGCTATGCTCGCCTCTTACGAGCTGCCAATGGTAAATGGCCAAATTCTTCTCAGAGGACACGCACCAACACAGGGAATAATAAAAAAACGCTGGATTAATATGAAATCAACATCTAGTGCTCATTATTATTGCTGTACCTCGGATGAGATTGCAGTATAGATATTCAAATTAGATAGTCTGGGCGCGTCGCTGTGTCATAAGTCGTGACCCCGCTGTTGACAAACAGAGCATTTAATCCCTCAGGAGTATTTACCCTCGGTAATTGCTAATTTCGTTTTCTTTCGCCTGCAAATTAAATAAACACAGTCAATTTTATCTACATCTTATGTTATTTTTTATCTTTAACTAGGAATCCACGGTGGTTTTGGAGCAATACGAAATGCTAATGTGTAAATTTTTCTCCATAGGGATACTAAAAAAGTGATTTTATTTCAACTGACATAAGTGACACCTAAATTAGTGTTCCCTTAAAATCCAAGATATCAAATTATAATCTTATTACTTAATCTAAAAATAAAAATATCGGCAACGCTCATTTTGAAGTTTTCCTTACTATTAAATAATTTAATCACTAAACATTATTTAACGGAATTCAAGCAAATTAAAAAATTATGGGTACATAAACGAAGAGGTTATAAATACAACGTCGCAGTGATTTTAATTCAATTATTAATGTGAAAATAAAACATAGTGTGTGTCGTAAATCTGCAGTGGTGATCAAAAATAAGAATTAAAAAATATATACTTGCAGTTCGAATACAAAAAAAAAACATCAACTTATAACTATTGCCTTTTTTGCGTTCAAAAATATATATTATATGAATATACTATTAATAAAATATATAGTTAACATTTAACGATCGCATTAATAAAAAGAAACATCTTTGAATTTCTACTTAATAACTTCTCAAATTACATGTTCTTGATGCTCTTGCGGTGAAAGAAAACATTGTGAGAAAAGCCGGGATTTATGCTTGATATGGTTTCGGACTTGCCACCTGTCGCATCATGGGATCTAATATCGTCTGCTAATAGTAGCTGCATGTGTAGCATATGTATAATGAAAAATGCAATACCTCTGCCACTTTACCTTTCGATATTCACTTGTGAAAAAAGCTTAAAAAACTGCAACGCTAATTCTAAAATGTAAAACAAATTGCAAACTCGTATCTTTTTTATTGCGACGTTTCGAAAAAATTCAAGCCGCTCCAAAAGCGTTTTATAGATTTTACGAGCTCTTTGGCTATAAACATAATGCCGGAGTGATTTTAATTCAACGTTTAGTGCGCATTGTCCTTGCTGTACCTCGGATGAGATTGCAGTATAGATATTCAAATTAGATAGACCGGGCGCGTCGCTGTGTCATAAGTCGTGACCCCTCTGTTGACAAACGGAGCGTTTAATCCCTGAAGACTATTTACTTGGAGTAAAACGTTAATTTTGTGTTTTCACGCTTACCGCGCGTTCACACCTATTAGGTATTATGGAAATAGACATTATTGTAGCCTACTGCAGGAGTCGGCAACCTTTTGAGTCAAAAGAGCCAAAAGTTACATTTACAACATTCTTCAGTTTTTATAGAGCCACAAAATGATTTTATATAAATCAGTAGTGTAGTTCTATTCCCACTGACATCGACTTACTGCGCAAGACTTTGTTTATAGTGACCAACTAGGTTACGCATTCTTAGTGTTCATTATCTCTTCCTTCCACTCTCTATATCTGATTTATAAAATAAATAATATTTAATATATATTAGAGCCGCAGCTTCCCATGCAGAGAGCCGCATATGGCCGCAGGTTGCCGACCCCTGGCCTAGTGGTTAGTGATATGCCATGTACCAATGAGTTCGTTTTCTGAGTTTAGCACACGGCTCTCTTGATGGCAAGTAATCGTGGCTTATAGACACTATATGTGTAGGTGTCTCCAGTCTTATGGCCGGGAACAATGTCATTGTGGTTGTGTACAATTCTCTATCACTGGTGAAAAAAGTGCTCATAGTGAAACATCGTGAGGAGACTCGGATTTATGTAATTTAATTTGATCTAATTTAAGATTGACCCTGGTTACAAAAATCAGATGGCAGTTCTACTGTGTGAAAATTGGCTTTGTTTGGCATACCTCAGTGGTGGTCCCGTTTAAATATTATGGTAATTAATTATTTTTTTAAATATGTAAAAAATAACCTAAAATAGAAATTTATAATGAATTAAAAGTCGACATTGAAAGTAATCATGAAAATAATCATGAAAATTGTAATGCATTACGTAAAACCTCAAGTGAAATATTATTCATAATCATGTTATGGCTACAAAAGAAAAAAATATTCAATAAAAAAAAAGACAAAAAAATATAAATATTTTTTATTTCTATCAGGATTCGAACAGAGATACGTGGCGGCGCTTGGTGCCCCAACGGTCTCATATCGTCAGGAAGCCGGCAGTATCTTGAAATAAACTTACATAATGAATACCTGATCACTGCAACCGAGTCGCAAGGAAGATTCGCGAACTCTGTGGGGGTAGAGTTCGTAGAGAGCTACTCCGTCGAATATTGGCGTCAAGCCTTAAATCGATGGGTGAAATACAAGGATTTTAATGGAAGTAGGGTAAGTTTCTTGTGAAGACAATTTTATCCTCATTATCTATGCTATCAAATCCAAATAATTTTATTTATGAAATGTAGTACAGTACACTGCCACATTATGCAATATATTTTTATATCTCACCATTAATCTGAAATGTAAATATTATTTCATTTATTTTTATTCATATAATAGGTATATTACTTAAATGAAAACTATTTATGAAACACCAATTAATTCTAGCCATTCATGATTTTAAATTAATTTAATAATTGCAATATTCACATTAACAAAAATATTATTTAACAATTCAACTACATTTTAACTTAAATTTATCTTAAAAAGCATGTCATCAAACAACTTAACAAGTTTTAAAATAAATTTTCGTTGTATTCTAAAGTGGAACGTATAACATTTAGATATATCAAATACTAGTGATCCGCCCCGGCTTCGCACGGGTATGCTATACATGTTATATACATAAAAACCCTCCTCTTGAATCACTAAATTTTTTAAAATCTTTGCGACTTTGATTAAAAAAACCGGATCAAAATCCGTTGCTTAGTTTTAAAGATTCAAACATAGGGACAGACAGAGAAAGTGACTTTATTTTATAATATGTAGTGAACCTTCGTGAAATTTTCATCCGTTTTTAAAGTTGGATAACTAACCTCCACTAATACATCAGCAATAGTATATCTCCCACCCACGGCCGAAACCTTGTATACCGGAACGTGACTACGACTAACACAAATTCCGGTGACAGTAACAAATAATTATCATCTTTATAATCAATCTCTCATCTATTATAAGCTACTTATTTCATCAACATACAGACATTTATGTTTGTAGAGAAAGTTAGAAATATGAGAGACATAGGCTATTTTTTACCCCGGTATATAAACAATCCTTCGAGCAAGCCAAATATAATACACGGACGCAGCCGTAGGGGACATCTTGCAAAGTCTTAAAGTAAAAACATTATTCTTTCGTTATCAAAAACAAAACTTATCGTAGCATCACTAATTTAACCGTTTATAATCAGAGAAGGGATCTCATATCTAGATCCTTGAATACCCAGACAGCACCCCATTTTGTAAAAACTGAAAGGGTGTAAAACAAAAAAAAGGTGTAAAATTTCGCGAAATCTGATCTTTGAATACTCAGAAAGCACCCCATTTCGTAAAAACTAAATGCTATCAAATATCAAAGATTTGTAATTCCAACGCCAAATAATTTTAATCGAAATATAAGTATTTTATTACATCTTTTTGGGGAATGTAAAAAAATTAAAAGATAATGCCAATCACTTGTCGCCGTAAAAAACTTGCCAGACAATAGTAAAGTTTTATTAATGTTAATTTCATTTTACAAGCATTATATGATAAAAACTAACCTTAATATAATGAAGTTAATTTTACTAACTAACTTAAGTTAGCATTGTTAGTAAAGTTGTTTAGTTCTAAATTCTAGATCATACATTATTCGACATTCGCTGCTTCATATATACCAAAGTAACTATAATTAAAATTTAAAGTGACCTCTCAATACTAATTAAGAATACGAAGAGAATTTAGAAGTTTTATAAAATGACTAAAGTCTGGCCATAACAGAATCGTCGGATCTTGGGCTCTCAGTTTGTTAATACGGCTGTCATCTTACAAAATTAGTTTTGGTGTGGTTAGAAATGCTAGACCAGATGTCGGAGGGCGTTTAAATCCTTTAATCTTTAACAGTACTGCTTTTCTGAGTATCATACGCTTACGTAATCTATTTGATAATCTTTATTTGTGTTTGACATATTTATAAAATTTAATTTATAATCTGCAAAATAAAATTTAAAAAATAGATAGATATAAAGAAACTACTATATGACTTGAAACAATGGATCATGATGGCGTAACTTTTAAACCTTTCTAGATCATTATTTTAATATTTTTTTTGCGGTAGTGTAACGGTATGTTTGTCGCCTGTTAAGACCGTTAGCCGCCTAGGGTCCCGGGTTTAATTCCCAGGTCGGGCAACTCCTTTTAAATGTTTTTCAGACTATTCTTAGCAAGCATTACATTGCCCGGGATTGGAATGTGCCTGAAGTGGCGCTTATAGGCTTGCCACCTATTACATCATGGGCCCTAGTACCATGGCTAATGGTGGGAGTTCTAGTATATCGAGTCTAGTTCTAGCATAACGAGTCATTAATATAATAGCACACCTCTGCCTACCTCTTCGAGAATGATAGGCGTGAAGGTACTTTTTTGTAATTATTGTCGTCTAATCCACGTTTATAAAAATAGAATAAATATAGTTATAGTAATAAATAATAATATAATAATAAAGTTGTTTGGTTCTCCTGTGAAAACCTATTTAGATTCCAGACTAAAAGTAACCTATGTATATATTCATATATAGGATAGTCTCTAGCCTTCTAATTTTAGCCAGACACAAACATTATTTCACAAGATCGCTCTCTTGAATTGTGAAAAGACAAAAAAAAACAAACACTCTTTCGCACATCTTAAGGCCAGTTACGTTGTAGACAGGGAGTATCATGATATGTCAATATTTTAAAAGTTTTATTTTATTTTATCGCCTCTGTGGTGTAACGGTACAGGTGTCGCCTGTTAAGATCGTTAGCCACGTGGGGTCCCGGGTTCAATTCCCAGGTCGGGCAACTTTTCTTAAATGTTTTTCAGATTTTTCTGAAT
>DVZL01000472.1:0-22962 GCA_018236625.1 Lasaia peninsularis
CGTGGGTACGGCTATTATTATTACTGCCGCCTCTAGTAGAGGCCGCGAGGTGGTGATTCTGTTGCTCTGTGGACAAATACTTGCGATAATATGACATTTGTAATTTTTTTACAATATGTATACTACTATCATTCTACCTTTTTTTTATCGCAATATGGTAGTTTTTAATCTATGAAGTACTTAAGAGCATGAACATGCTTAAGAGCCATTTGATTAAGTACTATACCTATTTGATTCTGTTAGATAATAAAATTATGATAAAAATCCCTATAAATGTTTTTAACATTAAAAAATACTACACAAATTATTTTTTTAGCTATACAGTAATGTTTTAAAATACATTTACTTATCTTTAAAAATGAAACTGTTATTAATAGGTTGACGCCAAATATCTTAGCGAAATATAAATCGAACGATGCGTGCATGTCTAAGTAATCTGTGATCTAATATAATTGCCATAGACTAAATGCTTGATTTCGGAACTCTCTTGACATGTATTTACTTCCGGTCTGAAAAAGGCGCGAATTTATATGTATTATGTAAAAGTGGCGCTTAGAAAAAACTAGCAGTTTTAAATTTTTAATAGCTGTTGGTCAAGTAACAGGCTCAACCTCACAGTTTCCTGTTACATAACCAAACCATTGCTACATTGTTAAATCAGTGAGATTTACCGTCAGTAATCAGTAAGATTCGCTTGGTCAATCTTCCAACAATGTAAAATGTAGAATATACATATATCAGTACCATATTTTAAAAATCATAACGTAGTCTGTGGAATATATTTCGATGAGTATGCGAAAGACTTACACGAAAATTAGGTGAGATGGCGATCAAATGTCTGCGCCATTATATGTATTTAAAAAAAATGTCAACTCCCCAAAACTGGTAGAGAGGTTGAACGAACGCATCTGGGAGTATAATCTCTAGATATTACAGTACATATAGATTCATGTACAGTTATGTTGGCAGCGCTAGTCACACAAACTCAGTCATCACAAAATAACAGTTGTACTTTTTGGAAGTTTGAATTAACGCAAAAAAGTAAGATATTGTCTTGTTTCGTTACGTTTTGTTGACACCAAATATAGATAAATGCGTTACCTACCTTAGATTTCCCTACCTTTAAAATCACCACATGGTATCATTAGGCTGTCCGACGTTATTATCCATCAACCCAGCTGTGTAGTTGAAAATCATCGTAATCAGCGTACATGGTATGGTTTGGCCGGTACATGGTTATGGTAAGAGCTAAGAGGTAACTGTGAGTTGTGACCATACCTACATGTTATTCTACCGGCTACACTTCCTAACTAGAATATGACGGTGTCATTGCGGTAAGAATAGGTAAGGTGGTAAATACTCGGGCTAGCTCCTGCACATCACTCTACTATCAGTGCCTTTTATATCTGCGACCCTGGTGGATAGTCTGTTCTATTCAATATGTAAAAGTTTATTCTCTAGTCTGACCGATGACAGTAACTGAATCATTGATCTCAGTTATGGTGATTATTTCATCAGCGGGCGATGGAGTAGTCACATTTCAACGCAGAACAAGACAGAAATGATTAAATAAAGAAAATTCCATCAAAAACATTTTATTACTATACAATTTACATATTTCATCTCATCTGTGCAGAATCCTAAATCCATAATAATCTATACATTAAAACGAAGGAACAATATCAAACAATTGAACTATTTACATATAGACATAATATATTTTAACTCATTTACACATGTGAATTGCACGCCGAAAATTCTCCATATTATTTGAAAATGAAAATGAGTATCACATTAATATAATGTCAATAATCATGTAAATCTTGAGCAAATATTAATGGCACGCTAGTGTTTTAAACTTTTGACTGTGAAGGCCAATTAAAACTCAATTCCGCAATCGCGTAAAATATGATTCTCGTAACAAAGTTGATATTAATAGTTTTGAGTGTACTAACGGATGCGAATGGGGCTAAAGGAGTAACAGTGTTATTTAACAGGGCGCTATGTCGTTAATGCTATGTTGTCGTCTTTGTTTTTTAAGTCTTTGTTTTTAATCCATTTCTTTAACATGAGCTAAATAAACAAGCCTTGTTTTGATTTAAATATCAATTAGACACGATAAAATTTCAATAGGTCAGGATCAGAATTTCTTAACAAAATAGGTGTAATTGTAACACTAGTTTATTGATATCTCAAGCCTGATGAAAATTGAATTTCAAATGTTCGTAATAAAAATGTTCAGTCCCCCGTTACTAAAATAAAATGATAATAAAATAATATTCTGGTTTTAGTGTGGTCGACGAGGTCAGTCAATGTTGAATTCCGATCTAAAGTAATATTTTCTCCTTCTTATTAATTGCATTAAAATAACAAAATTATCATATATTTTTTTTCAATTTTAAATTAAATTTACAATAGGTACTTATGTTTCTCTAACTTTCTCAGTATTCATTTAAATAACCCTTGTTATTTATTATCATAAACATTTTATACGCCATCTTTGGATGTCCGCCATATTGGATTTTTTTTAAAGATTTCACTATAATATACTAACAAGCAAATACAAGTTTGTAATCAAGGTTTCTCGGCTGATAGTTGCTTGAAACAAGTAAAACGGCAATGGATTCTTTAAAGGCACAATATAAGTGTCATTAATAAAAAATATTTTAAAATAGTACCAAATGCAAAATACAGTCAAAAGATTAAACGCGAACAATAGTTTTAAAAAAAGAATGGCAATTCCTTTCCCTTCATATAAAAATCGTTACGACGACTAATATTTGCGATTGTGGCTGCTACAAAGCGCAAGTTTGAAACACTTTCTGGTGCACTGACAATGCTGATTGTGGATTCACCATCCAAAGTGCTAATGCAAGTTTTCAAGTTCTATATCTTCCTAAAATGTTATATTAGCGGAGTGATCAGAAGATTAAATTACAAGAAGGTGAACAGCTGTAACAAGAAACAAGTTTAAATACCTACATGGTGTTCTTAAATCTTCAAACAAAAAGGCAAATGTAGATGTTGCGTGATGATGTCCATAAATGTAGTAGTCTGTGGATATTAAGTTTTGATACAAGATATTTTTTAAGGAACGTATTTCAGAAGGGCACTTCTTCTCAAGTCTATATTAATTATCTACTGGCATTTTGATAGAAAACAAACACAACTTGACTAAAACGGGGTTCAAGTTTGCGTCCCATCTTAGAATACGTTCCTTCGATTCATCAGTCATAGCTTGTTTTCTGTGAATTTATAGTTATTTATAGATAATACATGTTATTTTTAGTATACGTTGGAATAATTAGGGTCCTTCGTAGGTAGTAGTAGTTTCTTTGTCTAGTATTTATTGGCGTCACAAACTTGCAATTTCTAAATAAAAATATGGCGTGAAAAAAGTCGTAATCAAATTTTAGTTTTCAATTAATTTTCAAATGAAAAAAGCAATAACGTAAAATAACTTTAGCTAAGGCGTAGAATTATCGGCATCATTTTTATCTACACTTTCACTGTATTACATTTGTCATCAGCTGTCGCAGAAATTAAACTATATTTGATAAATTATAGAAAATATCTTAGTAACTCAATCTTGAATGAAAAATTGTTAAAAAGATTGTATTATCAAACAGTTTTAGGCTTCAACAAAACTAAAGTTCTGGAACGATCTAAGCGGGGCTTTGAATATTGCAAAGTGGGCAGGAACAAATTTCACTGGAGTAGTGGCAGTCCAATTTGACATGCAAGTCGTCTAATAGTTTCTAAATAAACTGTATCCGTTTTATAAGAAATGTCTATGAAAATTACTACTATTATATATTTCATTATGTTGGCTTGTTATTTTTGAGCAAGCTGGATATTTCAGCTTGTTATGTATTATTTAGCAACATTCAGTAATTTTGTTTTGTTGAAGAGTTTAGGATCAGTCATAGTAGATCATCATTTATATTGTTGTTATAGGTGGTAGAGTTCGTGAGACAGACGTACAGGAAGGTCATGACACAAGATTAATAAAATTTACAAATATTTTAAGAATTTCAAGAAAGTTAAGAAACGATACTATTTAATAACTGAAAATTAAAAATTTGTTTTTATTAAAATGCTGTCAAATCTGCTGCACATCAACTCTATGAACTTATGTAATTAGAGCTTAATCTTAAATATTTAAAAAAAGTCAAACTGTCAAATTAGTAAGTTCGTAGTTGCCTGTACTTGCACAGGTACAATATAATATTAAGCCAAGGTATAGATTACAGATAAAACGTGAATAGAAACTTCGTCAGCATACCAATTTGTCAGCTGTATAATGTGTGTCTCTTTCTCTTACTTTTATTAAGAGAAGAAAGAGATAACATGAGTTTGGATGATACGCAACTTGGTCAGCAATAATAGCGTCACCCTCCTGTAGTCTGTGCTTAGTAATTGGTGGTTGTGTTGAAATGAAAGAATATTTTGTTGTGTTGACATGTATTTAATGTTTACCATGTAACTACATACCTAATACCAACGAATGTATTCTAGAAGAAATAAACTAAAATATAAATGTTACATTATCTTATATGTAAGCCAGAGTGTTTTGTTTCAGAGTTTCGTAGACATGGGTTCGTGCTTATCCGCAGAGTTCGAACATCATCAAAGTGAGAAAAAAAAACAGAAATTACCCTTAACTGTTAACGTTATGGGAGGTAATTAAGTTATTAAGGGAAGTCACAATCCATAATAAATAAAATAATAATAAATATACACAAAGGCACATTAATAAAAGTATTAATATGGTGAAAATATGACTTCTCTTTTTTTCGAAGTATATTTGTAAAATTTTTGAAACGTCACGATACATTTTGAAATCTTTATCAAAAACAGAAAGTTTATTATTTGGTCATTACAATTTTTATTAATCTAGGTATAGATCAATATATCAAATACGCTATAAATTTTATGTAATATTCTTCACTATGTTACATTTAAGGAAAATGAGATCGAACTCCGCTTATTTGTATGTGTGACATTATCAATGTTTAGAATTTGAGCGTTTAAGTAAATTAGACAAATTCTGAAATTAAGAAATTTACAAGACCCATACAGTGAAACCAAAGTTATCTCGTAAATGGTTATTGCCTTGTTAAATCACATGGTACATTATAATGCATTGCGAAACAGTCATTGACGAAGCAGCCAGAACAAAATTTTGTTGTCTCGTCATTTCCGTTCCGTAAGCTCAATCACAATGGGGTTGAAATCTCGTCCAAACAAAATACACAAAATATGCTCGTACATTAAACACAAAACGCTATTGAAAGCTATCACGACATCAATGCCCTAACACTAACATTTAGTTTCCATTGAAAAATATCTCTAGAGAAAAAGATATGCATCTATATTAGAACAATGTTATAGTCCGCTATTTTAGAGAAATACTTCTGTTTTTTTAGCTAAGTATATCGTTTAATCTATTAATATGTTACGAGATTTGTTGAAAGTCTATTAATGGGTCAAACTTAATTAACCATGTCCTAAAGTCTTCAATTCTTCTTCTCATTTGATAAATAAAAAAAACATTTGATTACACAATATTAAACATTAATGCATGCATACCGACCAATATTTTTTTGTATTAATCTGTGTATCAAAATTTAAATTTGTAGAATATTATAGGAAAAATGTTGCTTCCGAAAATTAGTAAGATATTTTTTTCAACGATGGGGTTAAAGTGTTATTCATAATTATTTATTAATTCTGTTATATTTTATTGTTATTTCTTTATTACTAAACATTTCAATTGACGTATTCGCAGAGTCGTATCAGTCAAACAATTAAAATAAAAAAAAGAATTTGCATACATGCAAAAGTCACACCGTTATTACACGGTTAGTACACGTTATTGAAAAAAAATCATAAAATCCAAATAGTCGAAAAAATTTAAAAAAAAATTTGCAAAAATGCAAAAATCGTTTTTGATCAAAATTGTAACACTATAACTTGACATGCAATTTTATTAATTTACCTTTTCAGATTTTAGAACATAAACATATCTTCTTATCAATTGGGACAAGAGTTACGAGACAGGCAATTTATTATTAGCGAGCTTTTCCTAACGGAAGAATAACACTTTACGGATTAATTTATTAAACAAAAAAGCTACCAAATTCTTCCTACCTTCAGTCCATTGTGCAAAGATTTTATGTTTCAATTTCTTTTTTTTCCATTTTTAATTAAAATTTTTAGAAAATCTGTACGGTCACAAATTCCACTAATCAAATATAATTGACATCGCAATGACACTTACTACTAGCCTAAACAGTGCTAAATCTATTTCTATTATAAACTTTTTTTGGTTCTTAAATACATGGTTATAAGCAAACAAGATTAAAATTCACGAAACTCATGCAATTCAGAAACATTCTCACTCCAAGCGTGGGCTTTTAAATCAAATGAAACTCAAAATAGTCTACATAATACCGCAGCACTTTTAATTATTTGGTACACTTTATAGTAAAAAAATCATAAAATTCAGGAGTCACAATCAAAATAACATCTAAGTATCCGAATTCACAAACTAATATCTAAGCCTAATTGGGAAATCAGTGCCACTTTCAAAAAAATATATAATCAAAATTATAAATCGTCGAGTTTTAAAAATGACACCGCTTAAAACAATACAAAAAACTAATCTAATGTTACGATCTATAAATGGGAATAATGCTTAAACGGCCTCTAGGTCGTTAACTACTTAACACAAAATGCGTTCGCATTTTAAGGGTTGCCCCAGTTAGAAAAGAAAACAATGGAAATGTTATTGTGTTGAAATAAAATGTTACAGTGTCTAAATAAAAGAAAAAAACTAACTGTTAATGTCTTTATGAGTGACCTAGATCACAAATTATATAGTAAAGGAATTATAGTAATGTTGCCATTGCGAAAAATTTACATGTTAGTGTATAAATTGTGAAAAAAATGAAATTTGAATTTATTTTTAGCAATGGCAATACCAGGCCCCCCAGCCCCGCACTCGTAGTGGTGTGCCTGTGTGTGTCTATGTGCCGTCCGTCTTGATATGTGTGTTTATGTGTGCGCCGCCATCGCCGTTAGCTAGAAGCAAATACGTTCATGTGAGTTTGCATGTATTGACACTAGCAATCCTAGACGAAAAACCATGGCCACGCCTCAAGTGGTGTCCGAAAACAATAGTATTTCATAATTTTTCGCCTCGATCGCATTAATATTATTATGTCTGTAAAGTTAATTAGTGAGTAGAATAAAATAGCAAAAACAAGAAATCGAAAAAAAAAACAAGAAAAAAACCAAAAAGAACAGACTCGGAAATATTTCTGTGGTAGTGTTGTCTATGATAAACACATGATCTTTATTTAAATATACTATCAATTATTTGTCTTCTTGATATGTAAGTGACTAATTAGAAGCGTTTTATACAAGATACGCACAATTCATATTCCATAGACTTAAAATTGACATTTCTGACAGGACAAGCGAATGTACAGTCGAGCACGACGTGTCTAAACTATATTACACTAACTTAAGTACAAATTTTAAGCCTAGCAAGCATTACGTTTTCTCTGTCACAAAATATACGACAGTTGTGCACGACTTTACACTTTTTACAATTAGCTATACATCCTTATTATCTAGAAAATTCCACTATTCTCAAAAAATTGACATCGGCCGACAAAATTGCAAGTGCTTACAGATATGTAACTCCGATTCATATTAAACCTTACTATAAGGAATGATTGTTATTTTGAATCAAAATAACAATTAGACAAACAAAAAATAGCAACAGCTCATATATCTCATAAAATTTGTATATTCGTCTAACTTTATTGCATACTTTTGCAATCGATTATGAAGATCGTATCAGGAAATTGATTTCACAATATAAATGACCCTATTTCTATTATATAAACGACACTTTGGTATTTGACATCATTTTAAGTCACAACTATTGGCGGAGTTATAACGGCGTCAGGCAATATACTACTGAGTGTATTAAGCGTATATACATTTATTACTAAAATTGATAGGAAAGATTTTTGACAATTGAAGGCGTACTAGCTGCCTTAGAATTAATTGACTTAACCTTCTTGATACTTTAAAATATAATATTTAAATTAAATCTATTGCATTAAATGAAAAAAAAAACATGTTCATTTTATGTTGCGAACTGGCGTAAAAATTAAATTTCACAGGGGCAAATTTTTTTTACATTCATCCAACATATGTATGCATTTTCTTGAGAAGTAAGTTTTTTTAATAATTTTCAATAATTTCGATTTCTTTTGTTCGATATTTAAAAATATTCAGAAATCAGCAAAAATCTCTCCCATCTTAAATCAGTTTCATAACATTTCAAATGCTTTAGTGTCAGCATTCACACTAATATATTTGGTTTAAACATATTTATTAGAGAAAGAGTGTATATTTTTTATAAGAATATATATTCTGTTAAAATAATACAGATATTATATAGAAAAGGATGTAATGTGTATGTTTGTTCGTAATCTTTTTTTATTAGTTAAAATTTTTTGAATTGGTAGGTAATTCAAACACAACTTTATTTTTAAATTTTAAAAAGACAAATTTAAGAATACTCTATACTGAGAAAATTCATATGGATTTTTAATGATTTTTTCTTGTTGTTTAATTTACGAATAATACGAATTGAAATTTATTAGTACTAAGTGACAAGAAACAAGTAGTAGAAATATTAGAGAGAAATGTATATGATATTAACCTAATAAAAGATTATTTTAAATTATTTAGTTGGGTTGGTTTATGTAAAATTATACTACCTATTCGTTATTTATAAAAATCATATCTTAGATATTGTTTATATATTCGAAATTTTAAATGATCTAAAGCCACAGATACAAATAATCAAATTTTATAACACACGTTTTTAGTTTTTATAAGACAGATCAAAACAAACACACACATTTTAAGAAGCTCTATGGTCCCTACTTAATGGTTTAAAATATGTAAAACATGTTTGTTAACATTCCTTTAAAAACAATTCCTTTGTAGAAACGTCAGTCCGAAATATCATCCATATATATTTAGAAAAGTACAACACAAACAATAAAACTCTTAGAAACAACGAAATTATTAGTTAAAATTATTCAGTCATTGCGTCGACCAATAACATAATCATAATTATATAAATAATCACGTTTAAGGACAAAATCATAATGTTTGACGAAAGGTGAACTTAATAAAACGTAATTATTTACTACACTTTAGGTCCTTGCAAAATCAACTAGGTTGTTAAAATTTTAACTCAAGCTTATTTCGATGGTCCTAAAAAATAGTAACGAATAATTAAGATTAAGTATCTTCACTTTAGCCACAAATATTCATTTATCGCTTACTTACTAACCAGATTACTTTGAGGTGTTTAGTAAATCCTAACATGATTATTTATATGATCATAATCATAATTATAACGATAATGATATAGGCCGGTATATAAACATTTAGTTACATTTAATTGAAATATTTAAATTATATGTAACATTAATAACGTTTTGTGCATAACCAAGAGACTTACTACAAATTCGCGATTTAAAATCGGCGCGGATCCGTAACAGCATGTCTTTACAGATTAACTATTACAGTTAAACTTATATTTTAAAAAATATAAAATATTTTAAAAAAAATATTTTAAAATCGATTTATACGATTGTCCTGATGCTAAAAACGTAGCCACTGCTTATTGCCATGGAGATGGTAAGGATGTTAAATTATTATTTATTTTTATTTAATTAATTGCATTAACTATTTTTTGTCATTTTTAATTGTTAGGGATCAAATCCTGAACAATGACTGTTAACACGGAATGATTCTAAACAATCGGTAATTCTATTTGTGAGTTACTGTGAACTGGATTAACAGATTGTAATAATGGAAACCATTATTCGGGTTACAAATATTTTTTCTTCCAATACATTCCGGGTCATTCACAAATACACAGGAATCAATCCAACAATTATTTTCTCAATAAAATCAGGATCCGCGCCGAACAAATGATATTATGGCTATCAACAATAAAGCTGGTAACATTAAACTCTTTGGCGTTATCCGTTTAAATTGGCAACACTATTCTAAATTAGGAAACCAAATGTGCCTGTTCCGTCTTTTTGGTCCGATGTCCCTATTACACAATGTACATGTCTTTTTTGAAAACACTTTGCGTTCCTATACACAGTATAAACTAAGGCTCTTACTAGTACTCGTGTTCCAAGCCGTTGTCCTGCCCTTGTCGCGTTTGGTCCTGGTTGGGACTCTTGCCCGGCGCTTGTCCCTTCTGGCCGATCTGTCGGGACGACGAGAAGCACAACTTCATGACGAACGGGAACTTGGCTCCTGCAAATATTTGGGAAGATAATTCATTATTATTACTATTATTATTTCAACCCGAGGGAATCGAATCTGGGACCTTTAGCGTCAAAGTCGGACACCGACCACAGTTACGACAGGTTATGATTTTATTTTATGGGACAAGGCAGCAAACAAGCACACGGCGCTCCTGATGGTAAGAGACAATCGCGAACTATAGACACCATAGATGTTGTAGGTGCGTCAATGTATCGTGGCCGGGATGTTGTGGCCTGATGTGCAAATCTACCGGCTACCCTATCCCCCGAATTGGGAACTGATACTGTCAATTTGTCCCTATCCGGGCGAGTTGCTTCACAGAACTCTCCAGTGGTCTAGTTGGGAATGACCTTGTTAACCTCTGCTCGCCTCTTACGAGCTGCCTGGTAGGTATGCAGATAGCCTATTCTACACAGAAGACCCGGACTAGCACTGGGAAAATAAAGCATAGGATTAAAAATCTTTTGTGTAAATGTCTACCCGATACTTTACTAAACCAAAAAAAAGGTAATGTAGGCAAAGACTAACGTTATGGTCAAAAAATGATACAAGCGAGTCATTGTAGGACTGTCGGTCATTAAGTGAAGATAACTTTCAAAGAGCAGATTTTTTCCGACATATAATATATATAGGGTATATTTTTATGCATTATATTGCATAAAAACATAACCTCTTTTTTAAATGTAGACGGTTAGATGTGTTATTCTTATGTATAAGCTATTTTACTGTATCTAAATCTGGTGGACAGATTTAGATGTAACTTTTTTATTTAGATGAAACAGTTTTTTCGTGAAACACATACTTACAAACTTTCGCGTTTATAATATTTTGGACAGTAGTGGCTTTTTAATTATTTTTCTTTGCTCTTTATTTTTTTCTTGCTTTTGGGACCACTGTTACTTTTTCAAATGAGTGGACTGGGTTAAATATTATGCTAGCGATCAACACAACCATGGGTATAGGTGTACACTGAAATGGTATAGGGTGTATCTAAATATTTCAGTGTTAATTATTTTGTTTGCATTGCAACAGTCGTCATACCTGGATGCTGTATTGTAGCGTGGTTGCACGCCATGATCGCCATTACCGACTGTGATATATTCTGAAACTCCATCAGCCCTGATGATGACCTGGAAATTGGAAAGATTTATGTGACACAGTCATAATGTTTTTTTTTGACCAGGTCAGGTTAACAAGATACAAAAGATACCAAGTTCATAAAATGGCGATGCTTAATCATTGTGTGTTTATTAGAATGAAAATGCGTGCGTGTGTGTTTGTGTGTGCAAGCGTGCGCGCGTTATCCAAATATGCGCTAGAGACTGTATATAAGAAATAAAAGTATTTTAAATTACTATGAAAATTAAAATATTACGAAAGTATATATTTACTCGTTAATAATAATAATAAAGCAAAGGATAGCAATTAATATTAAAAGACTACTTTCGATCCGCGGCTTCGCTCGCGTGAATTATCAAAGGGCAGATTTATTTGATAAAAAACTGGCTGTTTGAGAGTTTAAACTGGCAGATATGACGAATATGACGAATTGATGGAATAGAGTATCTGGATAGGGCACTGAGAGTTCGGGTCAGCATCTACATCAGTAATGGAATGGTAGGTAGGTTACATGACTATGATGCAACAATGCGTGCGTGCGTGTGTCTGCATGTGTGCTAGTGTGCGTGTCTGAGTGTGTATATTCTCGTTACCTCTCGCTTTTGAGTGGGAACTTGGAGATGGTGTGTGGCGGAGTGACGCCGTAGTCGTGGAACACCTGCAGCAGCTGCTCGTCCGACACGTCCGGGGGAGTGTTGAAGAAGTGGACCACCTGCAACACGGCACGTCATATGGATACATTGAAACCCAGAATAAATAGGCTTTTTCTAGCGCAATGTGCCTCTATGCAAAATTGCATTGTCAGGTATTTGTGAGTTGTGAGTTAATAGATATACACATGTCTTCACGCCAAGTCTCTTGCGTGGTAGGCAAAAGTCAAGTGTCACGATACTTGCTTAGCTTCTTCAACATTAATTACTCTCTTAATACAAAAACTCCATCGCACCCTCGGAACGTATGGTCTATGGGAAATAAAATATTTTTATTCTCTTTCATCCGGGCCAGTTATTGCTGGCCTCAACCCCCAAATCTTCTTGGCTTGCAAATATGAATTTATAGAATATTAAATATACATATTTCGTCACCCCCATATCTCCAAAAGAGTAAGCAGAGGTACATATGCATCCACGATTAGCCGACGATATTAGTTCTAATGATGTGACAAGTATAAAGTTCGTCGCCATATCGGGCAAAAATCATGGGTTGCCTAACAATGTCTCACTTCACCTCAAGAGCACTCAAAAAGTGTACTTAAGTCAGAAAAACCCATTGGTAAAAGGCGAGGCTCGAAGCCGAATTACCGAAATGGAACTCCGAAGCGCGTACTACTAGGCCTACGAGGCTCTCCACAATATTTAATTAAATTAAAACAATACCAACCTTGGAGGGCGGCTGTATTCTATTCTTGTGTATGGAGGCCGGTGTGAGAAACCGATTGTTCTTGTTGCCCACGTAGTCCTTGAAAGACGGGCTCTTGTCTGGCAGCGGGTAAGGGTTCATCACCTCTGACAGATACGCCTGCTTGGAGAACCTGCAAGGAGAACCAATATTATTAACAGTGAAAGTCAATGTCGGATGCTATATTTAGCGTCGAATGTGTTAAATATGTTGTATTACGAATCTTTAAAAAAGTTATCGCTGATAATTTGCTGTACCTACTGTCAACACTGAAAAAGTTTCAATTTGAGAACACAATTCCCATTTACAAAATGATCTGCCATTTATTGAATTTATTTTTTTATAAAAAATAAGATAAATAAAGAACTGCTGTACCGATTTTGTGAAAACTTCACATAAACCATCTACTAAATAGTTCCAACAAAGTTTGAACATTTGGTTTGGATAGGTAAGCCTGTGCTTGATTTATAAAATTACAACGAAATGTGTCACTGACTTTTTATATTATGCATAAAAAAGGGTGAAGAGAAAATACTTATTTGTATAATTTCGTTGACATTTTTGAGTTGAAGTACAACCTACAAGAAAATTTTATTTTCTAAAAAAATATATTAATAATTGTATTTTTTTAAAATTAATAACTGTATTTTTTATATTTATAAAGAATTATCCCAAAATTCTTCCTACACACCTTCTAAATCTATTGAATATCACTTACGCGAGTGTTAGCGTGTATTCTCCAACAGTGACGTTGTTCAGATTCTGTACGCAGCGCTCTACAGAGACACCGTCGCCCATCTGCACCATGGCGGTACCCTCCTTTGTCTTCAGGAACTTTACCTTTAATTCATAAACGGTTTTTGTAACTAAACACTTTCTACAATTAACCGCAATATTTCTGGAAAACTAAAAGCAGATAAAAGGTGAAAGTATACTAAGCTCAATCATTGCTAGTGAAGTCTTGCTCATTCAGTCAATACCTTCCGAGTCAAAAGTTTCAGTCTAGTCTTTCGAATGATAAAAAATAAGTATTTTTTGCTCGGGCAGAGACTATTAACTTAATATTTTAGCAATTTTATTCTTTTTCTTATTAATGAAACGAGGTAAATATTATTACCACTTAATCATTTCATTTTCGTAGACCAAAAAAAAATACAAAATGATGCAATACCTACCTTTAGATACATAATAAATAAAACTTGAATCTGTGACTCAATACTTTAAAGTAAATGTTGTTTGTTCCACGTCAAAATATTTGCTAGTAAAGAAACATTGAAGGCATTGATTTCAAGTACTGTTAGTCTTTAATGTAATGTAAAGAATATAAATGGACATAACATGTTGCCTTGAGGTACTCCTTATAATATTCTCAATGTATTGAATACAAATGTTTTGGTGACTGATTACACAAGTTTAGTAGCCTTCTTTTATTTAAAAATAACCACACAGTTCTCGTGATATGTGAGTGATTCTCCTAAGTTTTTTATAACGTAAAAAAATAATTAAAAAAAATATATTAGATAGGTAGTTAGAGATGATCTATACTTACTCTTACAACATTTCCGTACAAGCAGCACAAGTTGAACAGGCGATCTGCATTAATGGTGTTCAAATCCAATCCATATACCATCATAACTGCACCTTGTTGTGGGGGACCGCCCTGCGAAAGCCATCCTTATTTAGTTTAGAACTTAACATTTGTATGTTCTAATTACCTAAAAAACTTCAATTTTTCGTCTCGTTTCACACTCATTTTTACATATTTCCTGAATTGTTGCGGAAAAAGATGAAATGGTTTTAATCAAGCTTAATTCTTTTAAATTTTTAGTACTTATAGTTTAGAAAAATAAGGTTTCGATTATTAATATCTACAAATATAACCTCATTCATTGTGGTTATAATATTAAACGTTAGATTATTAGCGTCACAAGAAAGACGAACTAATATTACTAATCGCAGTTACAATGTTGCCTTCGAAAATTAAAGCATTTTTATTTCTCTTCTTCAGGAATTTCTTATGCTTTTTTTAGTTCATCATTTTAATAACAAAAATATTTTAATTTTTAATTTCAAATACCTAGCGGGAATTGAAATACACTAACAACGATGACTTAGAAGACCTGCCGACACTGACATGAAGAAAACATTTACCAAATTTTATATGATATTGCAAATAAAGTTTTTCGAAATGAAAATATTTTTAATTTATAATAAGATATGTTATAATAAGTTTATTTTGAATATACTATTGAAGTTGAAAATGTGAAACAGTATTTGTTCTTACATTTTTAACGACTTGGAACTATTTTAATGATTTGGAAAAAAATATTTTTGCAGTTATCGAGCAAAGCTATAGCCATTAATGTCATGTTACGTTAAAATGTGATACAAGGTACCTCTGGAAACATCTAATTAGAAAAGAAATAGGATTTGTACCAACGCTCCTTCAAGTAAACGAGGAAAATATGTACGGCAGAGGGAAAATTCGTTTAATTTATTAACTACAATTAAAGACGGGTGTTCTAGAATATCCTTACTATCTCTCCTTTTACAGTTTCCTGTTTTGAACTTGGCAGCGGCGTCTACAGATAGAGTAAGATCATATAGGCAACAGTACTCTTCATCAATTTGCTTTGCATATGTATGTTTCAATGAGTCTGGTAACATTATTAAATTTGATAGTATTTGCATAATGCATTTGTGGGTATTGTGGGTGGTGAGTCGGTGCCTCTTGTTTTAAATGGGCTAACTTAAAAGCATTTCTAGTTTTCTTATAAGTTCATCCCATAAAGACAATATGTCCTATTTATAAAATTTAGTCACCTATTGGTAAAATATAACACTTAAAACAAGTCCGTCTACAAGTATGTCCATGAAACAACTGTTTTATTGAGAAATTTTTTAAAATTGTCAAAATGAAAATACTGAAAGGTAACAAATTTTCTATAAAAAAGTAAACTTTGTGTTACCTACTCATAACGTCAACTGTACGTGCATGTCAAAAACACGCGAAAATTTGTCATGACCTGTATTATAAATTCAATGGTTTGAATAGAATACCTATTTCCATAAAACATAGCCCAGTTAATATGTGCATGTTGAAAACATGTAGATGTTTTATCATGGCTTTAACTTTAGTATTCTTTATTTGATCTCTTTTCTTGTTCAGCTTCGAGTTTTATACCAGTAGTGCATGTCGTAAACAAGTAACTGTCTTTTGAGCTTGACCTGTTTCAAAAATCATATAATTAAAATGGTTCTTTTTTGTCCTATTTACATTTTTTGATGTCATGCATTTTTTATATGTCTTACTTCGATCGTCTATTTTAGGGCGATTATTAAAGAAACCATTGCAAGAATATAATTTTTTTAAACGAAAAACATAAAATACAAAATATTAGTCCTATAATTTGTCAAGTGAGCACATTTTCATTGATTGGCTGAAAAAATCAATAGACACAGAAAATATTATTTGTTTTATAGTCTTCCTGATTACTGATAATATATTTTGGTATCCACCCACAAAGCTTTTATATCATTTTTAAATTTCTTATTTATAATTTACTATAGGCGATTATTTGAATTTAAATAAATTTCACTGTTTATTTTTTGATGAAGAGATGAATCATAATATACTATTCATAAAAAACATGCATTGAAAGAACGAAGAAATTAATAGTGAAAAAAAGTAATTTTTATTTACTTAGAAGCAAACAAATCCATTGAATCAAATTACGTCACACGAAGTAAAACAAACGATTCAATTAAATCAAAAGACAATATGCGTGGATTGATAAAACTTAGGAGAGAAGAGAAGAAATAAAAATGGTAGTTATTTTATAAAACTATAAACATTTAATAAAAAAAAACACTGACAAAGAGAATGAGAAATAAATCAAAATAGACAAAACAAATATAGATAAAAATATTTCATATATACACCATCAGTAATGAATACACATTCAAAAGCAAAAAAATAATTTTGGGAGTAACAGCGGTCTTACTACGATTTAAATATTATTTTATAAACAAAATTTATAGCTATCCTATAATCTTTCATTTTTACCATATTGCACTCGAGAAAATAATAATAAATGAAAGAGAAAAAATTATATAACTAATGAAATGGATAAAATCCATATTGAATATTTTATAAAATGAATTGGAATCAGTGTAATTATGTATCATAAATAGACAAATAAGTGAATAATGAATAAGTAAAACTGGCCAAGTTATTATGTAAGTAAAGTAAATGTTTAAGTTCTACTGTATGGAGCGTAAGTTACTGTATATATAATAAATGTGATTGTCAAGTTGTCTGTAACATAAAATACAAAATTTCTACAAATATCCGCCGCTGTCAATTTCTACAAGATAGAGAATTTAGTAAGAAATGCAGGGTTGGAAAAAGATAAATTAAACAATTTCATATTTAAGTTAATTACAATTTTCCACTTTTTAAACTAATACTTTTAATCGTTTATTTGGTCATTTATTTTGATATCTAATAATATTGGACAAATCAATATTCTCTCAAAACATCTACGGCGTGCCTTTTTTTAATATATACCAATTTTCATAATAATCGGTCCAGAAGTTTTTGAGTTCATCTATGACATACAGACAAATATTCGTTTTATATATCTAGATTTCACATATATAATTAAATACCTATATTACATATATATTTTCTATGTTTTTTTTAATTATAGATTTCTGGACACCTTTTAAATGAATTTTGATAATGCCACATCCAGCACACGTCCGCGTGCGTGCTTGAGAGTGGATGTTTTTATTATTTTTGTGCATTAATGGTTGTATAACATTTACCGTATAATATACATTTTTAAATTAGACCAATACATGTCGTGTTTAAAATTTTTGTGACATTTCCTATCATATTTAAAGCGACAATTATTTTGTGTCTAAGTGCGATATATATTTTTATTTTGCCATTATTTAGTATTGCTGTGAGTTTTATATTGCAAAAACATAAAAACTATAAAAAGCTATATAAAACTATAAAACTATAAAAGCAAAAAATTACACGATGACCACCAATAACCATGAATCAAATTATTAAAAAGCTTCTAAAAAAATTCAATAAAATAAAGGAATTTTCAACAAAATATGAATACATATAATAAAAATTAATAGGCAATTTTTAGGTAAATATTGTGATATTTTAAATTTTTCTAAGGATACAAAATATATTTTTAATAAAAAATGTAAAAAAAAACAAATTGAAAAAAAAAAAAAGATTATATTTACTACAACAATAACCGTCCTGTAAAATGTATTTTTGGGCCCTATCTTTGTTTCATTTATCTTTTTCCATTTTACTGCTTAATTTAAAATAATATGAATGTGTTAAAAGCTACATCTCCAACTCTGCCGTAAAAACATCCCGTTCATCTTACAAAGAGCGGGGTACTCACCCAAGCTTCGTAATCGGTTTCGTATCCAGGGTAGGGGTTATCTACGTCTCTTCTTTGTACCTGATTCTGAGCCATCGCATGATGCATCGGCGGGGGCGGGACGAAACCTTCTCCACCGAAACCTTCTGGACCGTAGCCGCGGTCACGCTGGAAAATAAAAAAAATATTATTTCAACCAACATCAAAACAGAAACCATTGATATATGCTTAAAAAATGCAGTGTCTGTATGTAATATTAAAATAACCACTTTTTACTAAATGCATCAACCAACATTTATACTCGAAATAGATGATATAAACTCACCGGATGGTGCGGTGGCGGGCCGTGTCTGTCTTTCATCATGCCAGGTGGCGGAGGACCACCGCTGCCGAAGTCCATGTCGGGGTAATTTGCAGAATCTGAAAAACGAATCATCAAGAATTTTAATTGATATATTTAATTTGACGAATATTAAAAAGAAACGTTCCACCAGCACTTCTGGTCTGCCTGTTTAAAAAGCGCATGTCATGTCTACGTACAAACTGTGATTGGCCGAAGACACATGCACATGTTAGAATGACGAGAAATACATTGATAGAGTTCGTCTATGACTGATATTAGTCCGGTTAGACAAGAGTCGAAAAGTAATCTTAGGAGTTACAACGATTATAATTTTACGTCCTATGTTAAATATTGTAAATACACTAAAACACAACACAAAATGCCATATCACATGGAAGCTAACACTATTATAATTTAAACTTCATATACTTATAAGTACAATTATTTATAAAATATATAAATTAGAAGGAGACAACGAGGTAGTAGGAGGTAACGTAGTAGATGAGTAGGGATGTCAATATCATTTAGGAACAGTTAAGAGGGTAAATATTAATAAATACTTTGGCAAGGGATAAACTTGGATGGAAAATATTAATTTTAAAGCAGGTGGTGCCACATAGCTTTTTACATGACAAACTAATGACTTAATTCATTTTCAATAAGCATTACAGTCAGAGTATATGAGTACACAGACGACAATCGCAATCTTAAAATATAATAAAGTAGATACAGCTGACATGCTCAGGGATTATAAGGTATTTGAAATGAAAGTCGTGTTTATGTTTATTATTTATTGTGAACATGTTTTGTATATTGTACATGAAATAAAACTAAGAAATACATGTAAAAAATATGTTTTATATGCCGAAAAATCATTTGATGAGATTATTGATCCTGATAATGATATAAGTGCATTGGTTATTGTATATAGTATGTGTTTAACGCTCAACTGGTTAGATATTGCTGTCACTTTTTTCATTGTTAGATTATGATAAAATAGACAATTTTTTCTGATCCTTTCAGTGGTTCTTGTGGTATAGTGAAATTTTAAAAAGTGGTCAAAGTAAGCGTAGCATTTATAAAATAAAAATCGTTATGTTGCGTAATAACAAAACTTGTGTGAACCATTTAAATAAATATTGTAAAACAATAAAAGTCAGAGCTGAATAATTATAAAACTAATTTTTTTCTCATATCAATTTTAAAGAACTTTATATAATAAAATCAGCTAACAAGAGAATATGAAGTGTACTTATAGGAAAATTCGTATACCCAGAAAAAGAATAACATCGCATATAAAATATATAATTATAACTCCATTTTCAATGACAATTTTAATACTAAAACTTTTGAACTAAATCTTTTACGCATGAGTTTTCACTATTTGTATCAAGTAAGTCATATTTATCTAAGATTAATAATTGTCATTGAATTCTTGATTCAATGTGTGTTCAACCAATAAAATGTTGTCAAATTCGCTATTTCTTTTTGCATTACATTTAATGTATTATTAATTAACCACATTTTTAGGTAACACGAGATTTTAAACAGAGTTGGAAAATATTAAAATGTTTTTATTGGTTAAATACATGCGAGTATATTGTTTCCTGCGGATATAGTGATTGTTTTCAATACATTTGCTATATTATGTTAGACACAATGCGCACTGTGATTAACATAATTTGAGAGTGGAAATATGTAGGTAGATTTAGGTAACATTATGACAAATTATGTTAATGAACCACACAACACATATTAGTTACTAATATTTAGATTAATTACACATGCTAGATCGACTATTCTACGTCAACTATACGGCTCTCCTCACAAAAATCCATTTTAGATACATTTAGTGCTTTTGTGAGTGGCTAATTATTAACAAAATAATATTTTAATTTCATTGGATATCAAGAAAGACCAGATCTATTTATTCTATTCAAGAATTAACGTTTAGTTTGAGGCGAGCATAGGTTAAACAGGTCAATATCAATCATATCAATGCTGTGCACTGCCTTCCCTTTCTCAGGCGCTATGATGACAGTGTTGTATTCCGGATCGACTTGCACATCAGGCATATCTCAACACCCCGGCCACACTACCACACATCTATAACATTTTTGATGTCTACAGGCCACGGTTATCTTGCCATTAGGAGACGTGTAATTTTTTAAATTATGTAATCCGGCCTTATCTGATTATACATATGAAGTCAAAAGCTAATCAAGAAAACAAAACAGATTTTTGGACTCGACAGTTTCCGCTAGCCGCTCCAACCAAGCCGTACAAACCGTTATGCGTATGGTCGCACGAGTGATGACTGTGTTGACTGCAGGTGTCCGAGTTGCAGGACCTCGTCTGCGTCGGGGTGCAGCTAGAATCTGCAGATGGGTTAATCAAAACTGATCATTATAAATATTTATGCGATATAAAAATACTAATTCTCAGACGTATAACTTCATTTAGTTACATACATACTTTGTGTGCTGTTTTAATGCTCCCAAATCTTAGCTTGTCATTTGTTTTATTCTATACATAATGTGTCATTGGTGCTGTTTTATGTCAAAAATTCCGGTGCGACTTACGTCTTGGATTCAATGCATGCTGTTTTTTCCTTTGCTACTTCTGTGTTTTGAAAGTACTTCTGTTATTTTAATCTTGATTTGCCTGTGTCTTTAGTTGTAAGAATTGAGTGAGATTTGGTGAAACCAGGTATATGTATAACTGTATTTGAGTACGTACAATTACTTGATGTCGAACGATATTCATTGTTCATGCTGGGGTACAGTTTATTATCAAACAACGTAACAAATGTACCTACATCAGATCCGCCATTGTTACCCTCGATTTTGTGGTCATTAGTAACGTCCACTGGCGGTTTTAATATTTCAATTCAATAAACGAGTGAATGAGCTTTCTGAATAATGCTCATCGTTAAACGTAGAGAGTACATTGTAAAATTTCATTTACAGTAGTGGATGCAAGTTTAAAAGCACTGAACTTGCTAGCTAATAAACTCATTTTACAGTAAAACTAAAGAATAACAATATATTTATTGTATCAACGATTACTTACAATATTAGTTTTGATTTTCACACGTATAATTACTATAGCATTAAGTTTAAAGTACAAAAAAAGCTTATCACTTTAGAGTATTCTTTATCAAACTTTTGGGTGAAAGAAATTACGTTATGTAATGAATACAGTATTTTAATATATTTTTTAAGAAAGAGGTAGCTTTTCTTCCACTGCGATGAACAAAATTACAAATTTTCGATGAGAAAAACTTCCGCCTTGGGCAGTAAAATAAAATCTTTCGATTATGTTTATGTTAATCTTGGCTTTGTCTCGGCCAATAATTTCATTTTATCTGTGATTTTTCGTATTTTACTGTCCTAGAGATATAATATACTATTTTATAACCTTCTTGTTTATTTATAATATGATTTCTTTTGTCACAGCTGAGAAAATTAATATTTCACAAAAAATATTTAAGCCGTAACGAAAACATATTTTATCAAATGCTTAAGCATTGATTTCTTTAATATTAAACAGTATTTATGACATTATGTTATTAATTGTTAAAAAAAAACAAGACCACGCAACAGTTTATCAACAAAAAATAAATAAAATGTACACTACTATGTAGAATGGCCTCTGCCATTGAATATGAAATAAAAAAATAATAAAGCTTTTCATTTCGTGCTAAAATTTTAGTCACGGTGCTAAATTTTGGTGAAGAGGCACATTAACATTTAAAAAAATTAATTGCGTATATTGATAAAGATACATCTTTAAACTGTTGTTCAAATCCGTACTTGAACACTTTTACGTAGTTCTTAATAAAACTTTTCCCTACGCCTCCGTCATCTGATATTCTCTGAACAGCAGTCCCAGATAGTCCTGTTATACATTTTATCTAATCAAAGTAGCGCCAGCAGATAGAGGTGATCAGCCACACGGTTCCCCTTTCGTTTTTTCTTATACTTCCAGTTTTTTTATGTTATCTGGCAATCTACGGGCATTTTGTCTTAACGTAGCTTATAGCACCTCGTTAGCATATGGTGGAGATCTTCTTATTAATGATTAGTTGGCTGCTACGATTCTTTTTTCAATTTATAAGTACGTAACCATCTTCAATATCACAAATTAAAGTCACAATCTGTTCTGGAATTCTGTGCAAAATGAACAGGGGGGTTAGAACGTGCACTATAGTCACGACGCGATCGCGTCGTTTTGCGCGATTAGAAATGTCAAAGTCAAAAATTTGTACTGGGTTTTTTGAGTTTGACATTTCCAATC
>DVZL01000473.1:0-22951 GCA_018236625.1 Lasaia peninsularis
GCCTGGATGGAAGGCAGTTGGCCTATTCTACAACGAAACCCGGACCAACACGGGGGAAAACGACAAATGTTTGACGAATTAGTGTTTTTTCCTGTATAACATATAATAATTATTAGAAAATATTGTTTAACATATTATGGAAACTAGCACTTAAGTAATAATTAATGTAAATATTTATTTTATTAAGTAAAAATTTTTGCACAATGCGGTAAAGTATGTTAATAAATCGATATAGCATGACATATTCTTAATACACGTATTCTGCAAATAAGCTATTAGAAAATATATCGCGTATCATAAATCCAAAAAAAATTGACATTCAGTCGATTTGATAACCTCCAATTTTTGTAAAAAAAAATATCGTCACGCCTACATCCTTGACGGGGGATTTAATGCATAATTATGCACACGCAATTAGCCGACGTTATTAGGTCTCATGACGTGAAAACTTTAAACGATATTCAAACATTTACAAAGGAACTGTTCAATAATAATTACATTATTTACGTTCGGTTTATCCTCTGAGTAAATTAAAAAAAAATATTGTCCTTTTATAACCTTTCATTAATTCAACAAAAAGATCCGTCTGTTTTTGTTAAATACGTTTCACGAATGTTCCGTTTGAAACCTTTGTAAAATCACTTTTTAATTCGCCTGTCATTTACACTGAAAATAAGTTTTGCACTTCATATCAATTCAGTGGTAAATGGTAATGGTATGCAGTTGAAATTTTTGCAGATGATGTATTTCTACTGCCGCTATTGCAACATTATTTAAATTATAGATATGCGTAGTTATAGTAATCCGAACGACACATATCCTGTTTTACCTTATATAAACCTGCAAGTGGATGATAAGATATCTTGCATAATATGTAATATGTATGCCAGATATATCTTACTTAAATACAAAGATACGAAACGAAACTTGTAGTCGGGTAAACAGCACCTTTACACCTTACAATTGATGGATAAAACTGAGATTACAGTTAGTTTCGCTATAAATTATATCGAATAACACCTAATAGAAACCCTAGCACTCGACGTGAACTCGCTTAAGGCTTCATTGACCGTGTGATATATCTCGAGCTGTTCTGACATACATATGCGTTAAATAAATAGACTTCTCAACTACCGACTGGAATTTCATGTTTATCTGGAAGCTGTTACGATGGTACATTCATTAGTACATATATACGCAAATCTGTATATCCGTTCTAATATTATAAATGCGAAAGTAACTCTATCTGTCTGTCTGTATGTTACGCTTTCACGCCTTAACCACTGAACCGATTTTGATGAAATTTTGTACAGAGATAAAGTAGACCTTGAGAAAGGACATAGGCTACTTTTTAACCGACTACATTACAAAGAGAGTATGTTTTTACGCGATTAGTATTATAAGTCGGCAAAATGTCTGCGATTTGAAAGTAGTCTGTATTATTAAAATAATTCACGCGGGCGAAGCTGTGGGCGGACAGCTAGTTATCTATAAGAATAAATAAAACTGGAGTGTCTGTATGTAATATTAAAATAACCGCGCTTTTTACTAAATTCATATGTATGTTTACAAGGCAACATATAGCAAAATACATTGTTTACAACATTTGTTTGTTTGTACCCGCTAATCTCTGAAATAGCTGGACCGATTTGGACTTTCACTGGTAGACAGCTGAAGTAATAAAAAATAGCTTAGGCTACTTTTATATTTGATTTTTCTTTTAGTCGGACTTCCGTTTCGGTGGCCCAAGTTCGAAGCCAATGCACCAACTTAACTATATTTTCTAAGTGTTCTTATAATGAAGAAAAACGCCCAACATGGTGACGGAAATCCCATCTGTCATATCATGGGACCTAATACCGTCGGCAAATCGTGGATGCATATGTACTCTCTAACTATTCGTTCGAGATTGGGCGTGACGACTTTTTTTACACAACTCATAGATGTTACTATTATTTTACAATTTTAACCTTTCTTATTTCACCGCAAATAAAATAGAGAGAGAGAGAGAGAGCCTTTTAGTCCTGTTAGATAAGTTTTTACTTTGATACTAGCCGTGCCCACGACTTCGTCCACTTTTTTATTTCATCGTTTCATTTTATATATAAAAATCTAAAACAAAAGTAGCCTAAGCTTTTCCTTATTTTCTTCCAGTGAAAGTCCCGTCAAAACTGGACCAGCTGTTTTAGAGATTAGGGGGTAAAAACAGACAAGCAGAAAAAAATAGAAAAAAAACTATTTCGGTATAAGTATACATATGAATAGCGTTTATTTTAATATTACATACAGAGACTCCAATTTTATTTATTTTATTAGATTAAAATTTAGTGTCAAATCTGAAAATAGATGACGCTGTGCATTTTCACATTGCGTCTACTTCTAACTAACTCGACTAGCCAGAAATATTCTATTTCTTTAATTTCGGTTTTATTGGAAAAAAATAGCATGTCCCTAAACGAATGTAGGTAGCGTGCAGCAGAATTATTATTTCGATGAAGTCGTAGTTAAATTAAACTATATGCGAATTGTAATCCCTCGATGCCCTGGAGGCGTATCCTTACCCGACCTTCACATAGGCTGTTATAACTTTAAATTAAGTCACATTTTGTCCAAGGTTGGGTAGTTTGTAGGTACGAGGTTATATGTAGGCGTTAATGAAAAATCCCGAGTAAGGAGCATTCTTATGGACACAAACATCAATTGTACACGAGATTTTAAGCTCTTGTATCTCACACTATCCTATTCTTCAAACCAGAACACAACAGTGGCGAGCGCTGATGTTACCGCGGTAGAAACAATTAAATTTTACAAAAAAAGTAAAAATGTACCCACTCGAATTATTTACATATTTACTTATGTATACAAGCTACAAGCGCCATATTTTATTCTCTTTTCTTCATCTTAGGCTTATCCCGTGTTATATCAGATGGTATCGGGGTCGGCTACCTGATTTAGAGGATTTGACTAGAACACCAGTTGTTACGCAAAGCGACTGCAACTAAACTCTGCAACCCAAAAGGGAAATAATATCCAAACCTAGATTAGGTCTAATTCAATGAAACCGGGTTTCCTCACGATGTTTTCCTTTACTGCAAGAACACTCAGAAAATAAACATAAGTTAGAAAAACTCATCAGACTACCCGAATAGATGTCCGAAGCTCGTACTAAACCATATTTTATTCTCAGCAAAATATTTTTAGTCAATCACGAAAAAATCATGCAGTTGTGTCTTATACTATTGGACAAAACTGGGTCATACTGTGAAATGAAATCCGGAAATTTTAAAAACGGATTCAAATCCAGAGCTTCAAAAGATTAGAGTATATTTTGATACATATAATTATGCAAATGCTCGCAGGTTTAGATGGAGACGGCAGCACGCACGCCATTTTGGAGGTCGAGGTCGGGTCGCAGGTGACCACTTACCACCTTAATTCGAGTCACAGGTTTCATTCTAAGGTATTATACCGCTTAATAAAGAGTGCTCTGTCTCTGTGTATTTAAATATTATCCCTTTTCTAAGGCAAATATTTGTTCAAATATAACAGTAGATTAAGCTTACCATCATGTTGGTACTCGTCATTATTATATTGTTATAACACCAATAACAACTTTGGTGTATAATGTATATAGGTAACGAGATTTTTATAAAATTAGGAAATCACTCTGTTTTTTATCTTTGTAGCAATGATTCTCTCTCCGTCTTTTCTTTAAAAGAGGTTGAAAGAGCCTTATCGGTCGGTCTTGACACAGTAAAAAAAAAATGGTATTTTTTTGCAATTTATAGTTAAATGTGTAGGATTTAGTTTATGTGTTGTACACTTTTGTCTATATTTAGTTTCTTTATTATTTGTTACTGGGTTTGCTATAACATATATTATGTGCTATTATGTTTTTGTTTTCTCATTTTTGTTGCTGTACCAAAAAAATCCATACAGAATTCACCCAAATAATAATAGAAAATTTATAAACATATAAGGAAGAATATTATGTAGAATAAAGATTAAGTCGAGTGTAATAAAAAAAATCTCACTTTTAAATACAGAGAAAATTTTGCCCGAGCACAGAAAAAGTGCTAAATTAAAAACAACAAGAAGTGTCTCCATCACCACAACCATTTATCAAGTACCAACTGCTGCAGCTGCTGCTGCCAAAGTGTGAAAATTTCATAAAAATAAATAAATTTTGTTTATTAATTATTTTACGCTTAAAAAGTAACGATTTATATTATCTGACATTGACTTAGCCGAAAGCAACGCAAAAGATTTTACATTACCATATTACTAAGACTTCGCTGTCCGTTTGTCTGTATGATGATGTATTATGTTTCCGCTATGAGAAAATACAAAAAACAGAATAAAGTGAACATTTAAGGGGCTCCCATACAACAACCGCGGACCGTGTATATCAGAACATGTACAACATATTGTGTTTAAATATTTTGACTTTTTATTTATTGTATTTTATTTTTATTATAACCCGTACATTCGCTCTTAGCTTTAAACTGTCGTCTACATTGTTGTTGCGTTAATCTTAGTCAACGTAAGTCCGCTTTCTTTTTTCCACTTTTAATTTGACCTTATTAACTTGACCATATCAAGGAGACATCTTTGAATATGGAAATAATATTTTAAGTTATGCTGAGGTTTATTTAATAGCTATTTTTTTGTAATTGATACTTTTTATATATGACACACCATATACTAACATTTCGTTCCATAATTTAAAATCCTCACTACACTCATAATTAAACTTACATTAAGTAATTATAAAGAATAATATAATCACTTCGTTGACCAGATCCATCTATCTTTGCCACAGATCACATATATTATATTATAAAACGACTCAGCGTTTTATAATATTACTAAAAGCCCGAAGATAAACTCGTGAACGAAGTGGCAGTTGCAGCTAGTGTATTTTACAATTATAATATAATTATTACGCCTCTTACGTAAATAAATTAATGAACTAACTATATACTTGATAGATAGACGAAGCAGCTGCGTTATGGTGACTGGAAAATCCATAAACTTTCCACCAATTCCAAATAATCTTCACAGAACTCTACCTTATATACATGCGTTTGCCGATTAAATAAAAAAACGGCTTAACAATGAAAGCATAACAGACAGTGTTACTTTTGCATTTATAACATCAGCATGGATCCTTGGATGCTCATCACTTGTTTTTCCGCGAACAAGAGACTTTTATAGCGGATATAATAGAGTGGTAAAAGTGTTTTCATTTTACAAACACACACGCAACAGAGCTGTTAACTTTATGACTTTTGTCTCACAGTCCTTGTAACTTACAAATAAAATAATAAAATGAGATTTTTAACAAAAGTATTGTGGTAATTTAACTCTCGTGCGACAAGCCTTTCATGTATATATTCCAAGGAAATTCTAAAATGCTGATATTTTGACGCGTGAATTTTCGATTGAAAAATAGGGTGCTTTTTTAAAATAATAATCAAAATAAGATGAAAAATTATCGGCTCCAGTCTAAAGAAGAATCTTAAAGATTTACAGATTTATAGACGTTTTGTTGTGTGACCAAATAACACAGCTGATCAAGAAATGTACCAAAATAAATAATCACTCTTGTACATCTCACTTACATCTTCGGCTAATTGTGGATACTACTTGGTGTATATAGTCGTGGTACATACTTCCTACCACTGTACTTCGAATATGGGCATGACGAAATTTGTTTATTTATTTTAAATCTTGGACCATGCAGATAGCAGATATGATAAACTTTTACAATACTTTTTTACAATAAAAAAAGTAAAAGTACCTTCACGCCTATCAACTCCGAATTGGTAGGCAGAGATGTGCTAGTATAACCATGACTCGTAAGTCCAGTAGATACACAGTTTCTTACAATACATATTTAAATCTGATTTCTTAACATCCTTTTAAGAGGTTTGTCTGACCTCTCCGTACGTGAGGAACATAAGATAACTATAACAATCAGAACATATAATACAAGGTGTTTCCCGCGACTTCGTCCACGTAAATTTTAAGTAAAATAAAAAAGCAACATTTTTATATTATAGGAATAAACTTAAAAACTATTGATCTCATTTCAACATTTCTTTCTCCATTAAAGTGCTACATTTTACCTTATTGGTAAACGCTATATTCCACCTTTGCGAAGCCGGGGTGGGCAGCTTGTATGGATATATCCTTCAATAATGTAGATTTTTTATCTATAATCTTCCGTATCTGCTGTTTCTTCTATAAAAGACATTTTACAGTACTCTTTTTAATTCTTGGTGGTTAAATAATTTGAATTTTAGTAAGAATCCCTATTTTATTTCTAGATATCAATATAATCTTTGTCACTCGGTGATAATGTAGCATTCTAATGATAAAAGAATTTTTGGAATCGGATCAGTACTTTTTGAGTTTATTCGTTACAAACTTTTTTTTTAAATACAGATATTTTCTCTTTCGGCAAGGCTCGGGTTCGATTCCCGAAGGGGTAGTCGTTTGTGTGATGAACATAAGTGTCTGTATTTTCGGGTTCTATTAAAGTATTCCGATCTATTTAAGTGTTTCGATGTATTAGTGTCGTTGACAACACCCATAACATAAGCATATCGGTGTAATTTATTCAGTAAAATTATTTATTTCGAATAAAAAAACATAATTGAGCTTCATTGCAATTAAAAAATTTGGTATGCCTAATTTGGGTCAAAATTTGGTGTGCCTTGTTTGGGTCAAAATTTGGTGTGCTTTATTTGGGTCAAAATTTGGTGTCCCTTTTTTTGGTCAAAATTTGGTGTGCCTAATTTGGATCAAAATTTGGTCTTGCCTTATTTAGGTCAAAGTCTTGCTATAGTTTAGACTCAAGTACAATCTTTATCTGTAAAACAAGCCTGACATTTTTATTTACGAGACTGCCGCTTCTCTCCTACTTGAGCGTCTTTCTGCTCCCAAAAGATGTATCAATTCTGACTAATGAGGGCTCGTGATTTTTATGGGCGCATAAATAACACCATAAATTGAACAAAATCCCCGATGAATTGAAAAATTGTTTATTTTTTACATAAAATTTGATTTATCTGTTTTTATTACGTAACGTTTTTTATGGTCGACACGGGAACCAAAAATGAAATTGAAGTGTAGATAGATATAAAATAAACCCTTCTTTCTTAAATCATTACCATAATCGATTTATTTGTCACTAATACCGTGACATCGGGTTATACTACGAATTGCTTTGTACCACTGAGATATTTATTCATTTAACACTTTATTTTAGACACGTATCTAAAGTTATAAAAGATAAAAAACAAATAGTATTATAAGAGGCAAGCTCATCTCTGACAAGAGATATTTTACCTTTTCTAATCTACTACTATCTTACCATTACAGCTATTGTCGTGTTCCGGTTTGTGTAGTTTGAAATCTAGTAAATTTACATAGACAAAATATAAAAGGCAAAAAAGCCAATTTCGGTAAAACCAAAGTTAAAATGGTGCGTTGATACCAGCCATGTTATTACCCAAACCCCGGCCTAAGATTCAAATTCTCTATCATGAGTAAGTACTACAGTAATCAAATTACCGGAGTACTACAGTAGTGAACATTGACAATATGGTAGTCGGTACCAATGCGGACGAGCTCGAACAGTCTCAAAAGTCTTCCATTCAATAGTGGTTTCAATGTTATATTCTTGCTTTTTACAATCTGCAATGATAAGAAGTTTTATCTATTTATCAAAACAATTACAGACTTATACAGAGAGAAAACCAGAATAAACCTAGAAGCCTTAGAGCCTAGTGGTAAGCGCTTCAGATTTTTATTTCTGTAGTTCAATTTTAATCCCATGAGCAAATGATTTTTTTTAAAAGTACATTATCTGAGTACTTTTACGATGAAGTATAATCGTGAGGAAGCTCGGCATTTGTTTCCGATATGGCGACGGACTTGCCACCTGTCACATTATGGGACCTAATACCGTCGGCTAATACACATTTACCACTTTCGGGGGTATGAGCATAATGATATTTAACTTCAAGCCTTGACGCCTTGAACACGAGAACACACAACAGTTTTACCAATTAAAAATGAGTGTCGCACAGTGTTTGTGTAAGTGGACCTTATACTCAGATCCTGGTCTCTATGAACATTTCAATTCATAAAAAAACAAACTAATATAACATTTAATTACGTTACCCGTCAAGTCCGGCATTTGTAGACTTCAGACTTCTTTATTTATGAATCACTCAACATCCAGATGAGGCCTTTTCATCTCTGTTGAGCACTAAAAATAGTTCCCCAGATTTTATATAAGTCGTCTCAGCGCAGACTTCTTTTATACAGAATATTATCTTGTGGAAAATGTCGCCCCTGACCATCTTGTGAAGCATTTGGAAGTGTTTTAGCACATTTAATTATTCTGCTTAGTTTACTTCGCACTTTACAAAAAAACGAGATTACTAAAAAGTGTTTGTGTGTTTATAATTGACAATATTCATAGTTGGCTTTGGTACAACTTCATTGTAGATATTCTCGTAAAACACTTACACAATTGTATATCACTTTGATAAAAAATTTGTAGTCATAATAGTCTTGTCACTGTTGTGCTAAATAATAGCGAAAAGACTATCATAACTACAATAATCCTAAGCTGGATAATGTTCGTTTCTAATGGCGAATCATCATTTAAATCAGTTAAATGGGACCACAAAAAATAATATGTTTAGCTGCTTATCTACAAATACGCCATAACCAACTTGGTATTGAATACTTTAATCGATTATCTATTACCACTTAACAGATTTTCATCAAATAGAGCTTAGGTTTTATATCTACACTAATATGATAAGGAGGAAAACTTTGTTTGTATGTTTATTTGTTTGTTAGTTTGTTTGAAGTTGACATTATCTCTGATGAATATAAGCTAACTTTTACCACGGGAAAATGCTGCATACCTACGGGAAAATGGGTAATGGGAGAACGGGTAGTAATAATTATCTTTCCGTACTTATCTATTTCACATAACTTCTAAACGGCTGAACCGATTGGGTTGAAATTTTTAACGGATACTTTGATGGTTTCCTGTATGATTTAAAAATACAATTGGACCCAATAGGCGGTGCTGCCGTCATTATGTCAATTACGAACTAACCATACTAGTGTAATATAAAGTTAAACAATCATACTGATTTCCTGATTGTGAGAAATACACGTCGCCAACAAAGGTTGCAAAAGTTCCAATCTATGGCTGGATGTTTATTGAGTGAATTAATTAAATACTGTCCATTCTAGAACACAACAGTGAAGAGCATTCGTGTTGCTGTGGTCAAAAAAGGATTGCTGTTTCCTAACACGATATCGTCAGTGCTTTATGGAGTGGTGATCAAGGCATATATATCATGATGTTATTAACAAAGAAACCAACATCACTTGTGAAATGCTTGGCAGCAAGAATTGTGTTCTTCGAAAGAGATGCAGACGAATACGGACAGCTTTAATTAGACCGTTGACTGTTTAAAAAATAAATATCGCCAATCACCCACACAAAATATTTATATCCCACAATTAGCCGATGATAGTATCATAATGTGACAGGTGGCAAGTCCGTCGCCGTATCGAGCTCAAATCTCTGGTGTCCTCATGATGCTTTCCTTCACCGTAAAAGTACTTAAATTAAAAAAAAAACTCATTGGTAGTTGCCGGGGTTCTAACCTGGACTACCGGAATGGAATTCGGAAGCACGCACCACTAGGCCACCGAGACTCCTTAAATATTATAAATGCGATCAAAATATGCTTCGTAGTTTTTCGTGAATCAGAAATAAACATTGATTTAGTACACAAAAACAAATAGTGAAAAAATATTATGTCCTAAAATCTCTTTCTTTTTTTATTTCAAATTGTGGTTTTCATAATATAATGTAGAAACACAGCCTAAAATATTTCTGGTTAGTGTTTCACGTAGCTGTTTTTCGTAGCATATGGAATCGCGTAGTGCGTCTACGACAAAATAAGATCGATCTCAGCATACCTAAATAAATAATCCAATTATATTGTTGAAAATCATATAATAATTTTAATTATACAAAGTGTAAGAATGCATAATTAAACTCAATAATCAAACGTAACGCAAAATATTATTCTATATTATTCCATCTCAAGCAATACAGAAAGTCTAATACAAAAAATGTACAAAAAACGAAATAACATTGAAAAGGGTTGTTACAACACTGATAACTCGAGATATTTTGCTGTTCCAAGTTTCATGGTTTTTGATTCATTGGATTTGTCTCCATCCCCAATAGCAGAAAATACATATTAAAAAATGAAAACTCGTTAAATACATAATAATGAAAAATGAATCATTTTTAAATAAATGTTCATTTCTTTAGTACATTTCAAACATTTTTTGTCCATCCTGTCTATAATTACTATCGTGATGCATGCGTCCAGAAATTTACTTTGTGTAAACTATTTGAAAAGGGTGAATAAGCTATTTATTGTCTGTATTTTTTTAAATCAATTAATATAAAATGTTAAAAAGTGCATTACGCAGATACATAGAAGTTCCTCAAATATTTATGCGTGCGTTCAGAAATAATGACAAATGATTAACATTTACGCGTGCGTTCAGAAATTTATTTTGTGTAAATTAAAGTTTTTATTTCCGAAAACAATAACTGTATAAATGTGTTATTTAAGATAGATAATTACAAAGGTTAAAAAGTGCAGTATCCAAATTAGAAGTCCATGATTTAAACTATTCTCAAGTTATAGTTTTTTTTTTTATTTAAATTGTCTTTCTGTATATATTACTTATCAAAATGAAATACTTATATACATCTATCTATATCATTTTTGTGTCAAAGACTAAATTAGTTCAGCTAAAAGGTAACACGATTTTGTTGACTGTTATGCGGCACGGTTGTTTCGTTGACGGTTGACTGTTCGCCAGGCCAGTTAGTACATATATGAAATGTAAAATAAACATATATCAACAGCATTTTAATTGTTAGTATTCTTGCGCTAGAGCTGCTCAGACCAACATTTTACAGTGTGTTTTTCTAAAATCTGGATATCCCTTTATTTTTTTACCTTTGTGTTAAAAAAAGGTTATACATATACTAGTTCTATAGCATAGACAAACATAACTTTTCTATTCTTTAGTCTCTTCGCCGTTACCTTATTAAAACTTTATTTAGAAAACTTGTAGCATAAACGCTATGAAATTTCAAGAAACATTTTATTCATTTTTATAACAATATATAATTAAATAAAATATCGGAAACAAGTTGTTGGATTGGATAGCAAATTTCTGAGGAAAGCTGTGGATTACCATCTGGCTACTTAGGTGATATTTATATGGGTGGTTCATCATTTGAAATCCCATCTGACTTAGGCAAAAAGAGAAAAAAACTAGGAAAAGAGAAAGAGCCTACACACCAAGAAATACAATTAAGCTAAATATTATAAAATCTGAGAAAGAACCTAACTTAACAACTAAATCCGTGTATTCGCTACCGCGAATAGTTTTTTTATGGGATAAATCAGCGAAGAGGCACACAGGTCTCCTAATGGTAAGAGACAACCGTGGACTATAGTCGCCATAGATTTTGTTAGACCTTATGTGCAAGTCTACCCTACCTTCCGTACCGGAACAAGACAATGTCACTATAGCAGCAGGAATAGGTAAGGAGGTGGATCCCTACCCAGGCGAGTTGCTGTACAGCACTCAACCAACAGTGGTCATGTTCATATTTTAAATTAGAAACACATGTACTTTTTGCACATATAACTTATAATTGAAAACTATTTTTAAATAGCCAACCGGTTTCGCTTTTCACAGCATCATCAGGGCACAGGGGACCCGGCCAACACGGGGGAAATTTTCTGAATATTAATTATTTTATACAAAAGTTATGTTTTTTATATGCAAAAGTTATAATTTGACGGATTACAGTCACACCGTATCTTTTGTTCTAAGTACATATACTTTTTTATTGAACATTTTCTTTGTTTTACATTTAATTTATTCGTATTTGAAGTACGAATCTAGAGCGCGCTTTTTATAATCAGTGTTTTAATTTAATTGAAAATTATATATAGGTTTCTGTACTAAAAAGTTATAGAAAATAATTTGTTCTAACTTATACCAGAAAAAAGGTAGCTAGGAACACTCATTCCACCACATCTGTTTCTACTTTGTTTTCTTTACATTCATTTATTTGCATGCAGAAATTAGATTTACAGTAATAGATTTTTTCCGTACAAAACCAAGTTATTGTATTTGAAAGACGATTTTAAATTTCAACTCTCTGGTGTATTTTTATAAGATACATATTTCATAAAATTCAAAATACTATAATATCTAAAGTACCAAAATAGCTTAAATCAAACAACATACTTGTCCTTATAAATTCTCCTCACAAATACCAAATTCCTAACACTTAAATATTCACTCTTTCTTTTATAAACCTTGAAATGTTAGAATAAATAAGAGATAAACGTAATAACAAACGCCCTTGTTTCATTAAATAGCCCTAAGTTATATGAAACGGAAGTTATTAAGGCAGGAAGGCATTCTCATCATTGTTAATAAAAAAATATATTAAGCATTCCATATTCAAATTTAATTTAGTATTGACGTCATTCTTTGTTCCGTCAAAAAAGCTGCCAGCAACAAGATATTAAATCAAGCCACGTGTAATTAGTAAAGATAATAAGATTTATAAAAATTTTAATCATAATCACATCAAAGGCGAACCCTTTTCCAGTTTTGATCAATTTTTCAGTGGAATCAACGTAAGGCCGTGATTAGTGTGTTTGTAAATGACATACCAGTTGTAATCGAAGTTCTGCTATCAATTGCTTGCGATCTAACCGCTGTCCGCCATTACTTTTTTGACCACGTGATGAGGAATTGATGTAAACAAATCGCATTAGTGATTATCGGTTGGTTCGTGGTACGAAGGGTTGGATCGCGGGGTGGAAGCGCGCGTGCAGGGCGCGGCGCGAGACGCGACTGCCAGCTGTAGGGTGGAACAGCCCTGAGAGCCTTTAATCGATTTCAGTTCCCAATGTTGATGTCTCGAGATGTAAATAGGGCTTGTTTAATCGATTTTTCTTTTCGAACAAATTAACAATATTAAATGACTTTACCGTGACAAAACACATAAACTACTTGTATTAATAAACACGATTCTACAACGTAATCGAAATACTGAGATATAAAAAAGTAAGGATTTGTGTTATCCGGCATAAAGTAATTTAATTTCAGTTATGGGACCCGTTATTCTAAAAGCTAAACATCTACAATACGTCTTTATGGTCTATGTTCATTTCGTATTTTTTCAGTTATTTTTAACTCCAGAAATGTTTTCGTTTCTAACCATCTCAATATATGTCTTACACAATTTGATTAAGTCATTGTTATACAAGTATTAATTAATAAATCTGGCCGTTCCATTATATTTTCATATATATCTACCATTTTATTACTCTTATTGCTAAGCAGCATGTTTAAAAAAAGCGGTGTATGGTGATCAGTTTGTGTATGTATTATGTATATGCTTAATTTGAAAATTACATACATCATAAAATAAAATTCATAGGCTAGTTAATTTTTACACCATAGTTAAGTATAGCATAAAGTATTTTAACACTTTGATAGCAGATTTTTCAAACATATCTTCATATACCAGTATTAACGTTGGGTTTATCAATTTTTCTCCAAATATTATTCTTCGATACAAAAACTCGGAAAAATGTACTTTAGTTTACAATTAGTACTAGTGTTGTCACAGAAAACTACAACAAAAACATCGATTATGATTCGATTAACGACAATGAAGCTGTATTCATCACTAAAATGGCGACGGTTCGTATTAACGCATGCGCCGGTCGATTCCACACTCGGTCAGTGGGCCGGTGCGAGTCTTCAAAAACAAACAGGCTTTGTCCCAACCGGAGGTAGACGGCGAGGCGCCACTGTGGAATTGGTTAAAAGGGTGTTGTGTTTAACACCTGTAGAGTCGACGATTTGGAGGAGCCAACTTTACTTGGCACATACCTAAGCAAAGTTTTCGAAGGATTTTTCTAATTTTATGCTTTAATTGGATATTGGGACGGCTTAAGAATTTGATACTATTTTATTATTACTAAGTTAAAAATGATAAACTAATTTTTAAATTAATTATAAACGAATTTCATTTATTCATATAATTAACTGATGATCCATTTACCCAGAAATGCAGGCTCTATGTTTATCACACAAATGTTTATTCTATCAGCAAATCTAACTGAAGCCTCATAGGTAATTGTATTCAGAGACATTCGCTAAGCATTTGATTAACAGTACAAGCAATTATTATTGGATTTTATCGATAACGCAGTTATTGGATTTTATTGTGATCTGATGATTGTCTCTCTAAACAGAGACCACACCTCATACAAACCAACCCATCGAGTATATTTATTAAAAGATCTCATATTATCTATACTGTGTAAAAGTTTCTATATAGTATTAGTCTGCAGCTTCGTTCGTCCAGAATTGTTCAATTAACATACAAATTCAAGCACCTTCTACAATCCATTACAAAACTGAATAAAAAGTAACTGTAACCAGTGAAGCTATGTTCGAGTGGTGGAGAGATCTGGAAAAATAGCATTCATTTTACATAATCAACACAAATAAATAAAATTGAAGTTTATTTATTTGTGTTGATTATATAAAATGAATCCTATTTTTCCTACATACACTACTGCTACTACTACATACACATTTAGTAAGTGAATTTGAACACTTACTAAATGTATATGTAGTTATGTTTACAAAATTACATTTTTTAGAATGTTTACCTGTATGTTTGTTCATTGCTAATCTCTCAACTGGCAGGACCGATTATTATAAGACTTTCATCAGACAGCTGATGTAATAAACAGTAACATAGGCTACTTTTATTTAGTTAAATTCAAATGCAGACAAAGTCGCGGGCACAGCTAAAAAACCCTATCTGTTGCTGTATTTAAGTTATATAATAATCCCGCGGCAAGCTATTGAGATATCGTAACAAAAATTAGTCTGTGTTTCGCTTCAACGTCTAATCTACTTCTAGGTTAAAATTTATTATTTTTTAATGGGATGAGACCGCCAACAAGCACAAATCGGTCCTGAAATTTGACGTGATAACGGAATATATTAACAAATATATAAATAAATAATACATTCGACACTATTATTATTATAGGCTAATTGAAATGGAAATAGAAATATTTATTGCAAGTAACCAAAACACCAAGATTTAACAACATTTCAAATATAAAAAAAGAATATTAAAAAAAATGTTTAAAAAATAATAACAATAGAGACTTTTAAAAAAAGTCAATCCACTTCAATCCAATCCAAATAAATAAATATCATCAACGCCCAAAGGGTTAGCAGGTCTTCCAAATAAACTGAAAAAACTCATGAAAACAATTTGCCCTAGCCGGAAATCAACCCACGACCTCGTACGTCAAAGTTGGACACCGACTACGCTCGACAACGGTAGTAAATAATGGCAACCGAAGGCTATAATCAAAATTATTAAACACCTCCACCTAATCACGTAAAATACCTTTTGTATTAAACTAAACCTTTTTTCGCATACAAAAAGCTCATTTACGGTGGTGGGTTTATTGTCAATGTCAAATACTAGGGTTGGGCTTACGTTCAGTTAACCCTTCAGGTAACCGAAAAGGTATCAGGTCGCTTGAATATTTAAATTTTATTTAGGGTTGCTGCACTCTTACCTATAAAACTCTAGTAGAAATAGTAATCGCCTAAGATTCGTAACTTTCGCTTAGGGCTATATCTCCGAAGGACTAGACATATACTGTATGTATTATCCGATGGTAAATCCGACGCTATATCAGGTACAAATCTAATCCTAGGCACCGTTTTTCAGGTAACCAAAAAATCCATAGAAGAAGTCATTATATCCGGGAATCGAACCCGGTGCTTCTAAGTTGGTTACCGACTACACTCAACCACAGAGGTTATACTCCATTTATCAACGATATATTGCGGAGAAACGAAGAGTCCATTGAGTTGAAGGGTCAAGAGAAAAATAGAATAAATTTTATGGCGATTGCCAAGTCGTTAAATAAGCATAGAGACTCTAGCACTCAGACATATAATATGTGCATCACTCAAACGCCTGACGCATCGGGAATCGAATCCGAACCTCGCTGTTCTTTGGTTGGCGTTAGGCGTGTTTGTCAAGCGTGAAGCGGTCGAAACCTAGACTGGATAACATTAAAAGGACTCTGTTTATGTCATTTTAGCCGCAATAACCTGGTTATAAGAGAGCTAAGTTCAATTATTAATTATTAATGATTGGACGTCTGTATTCTTGTTTTACTGCTTGGAATTGTGACCATATTTCAACAAGAATTCTGAAGAGGATACTCACTCTCTGTCATTTTAAAATATTAGAAAATATACATAAAAGACTATGTTCTTAAAATAAGCTTTCGCCTGCATTTCATTTTCTTTTATTTTCTATAATAATCCGCTCTGTGATCCAGCGTAGTCGGTGTCAGTATTTTGGGTTCGATTCCAAAATGAGGCAACTTTTTTTGTGTTTTTTGTTATCTTGTTTCAATCGAGGGTGCATAATTTTGTACTTCTGCCTAACAAAGGTTAGGCAGAAGTACAAAATTATGCATCTTATATAGTAAATATTACATTATATAGTAAATATTTATCACAAGTACTAAACCAATTGACAACAAAATATATAGAACAACTCCTTTCCTCAAAACTGATGGGAATTTACGGAGGATTTGCGTAACAAAAATCGGCCAAGTACGAGTTGTACTTACGCATGAAGGTATACATACGTATATGCATATCTATCAACAATAAAAACAGCGAAAATATGCGTTTAAAATTTGTAAAAATATCATTAATAAATACTAAGCAGCATCTTTGATCTTACGCGATACATTTCAAAGTATCATCTATTTATTTGAATAGCTATTTCACAAACATTTACTCTGTAATATTTAGACTGTAATTTAACAAATCTTAAATATTTATATTATTCCATTTTTTAGTATTTTTTGTCATAGCGGCAACAGAAATACATCGTCTGTGAACGTTTCAACTGTCTAACTGTAAGTGCAGTTCATGATATAAAGCCTGATGACAGACAGACAGACGGACATCGAAGTCTTAGTAATAGGGTACTGTTTTTACCCTGTGGGTACGGTACCCCAAAAATAAAAAAACCACATACCGACGAATTGAGAATCTTCTACTTTTCGAAGGTGGTTTAATATCTTTAGTAATACCTCGACAACTTGGGCTATTATCTTGTTTTTGTTCATGTTTTGGAGAGTTAATTGGGTTGAGTAACTAGAATAATGTACAAATGTATGTAGCAAAAATATGAATAACAACACAAATATTTCTTACACTCTAAAACACTGTGGTACGATGTTTGCCGTGTTGGCTAGTAATTTATAAGCTCGAATGTGTTTTAACGCTTAGTGAAAACATCCAAAAGTCATTCGGCTAGTATTGGTCAATAACAAAACAGTAGATTTTTTGTAATTTCGAGTTATCTAAACAAATAAATAAAATTAAAGTGTCTGAAAGTGTACATATACCATAATAATATTTGTTACAATTTTGTATGTCTGGACTGGCTAGATTGATTTTGACAGGACTTTCACTTCCAGATAGCTGACGTAATAAGGAGTAACTTAGGCTACTTTTGTATGATTGTTATATCTAATATATGTAATAACAATGTTAGTTACCGTACTCCTCTGAGATAGCTTGACCGATTTTTACCAAATTTTATACACATATTCAGTATGTATGGGAATCGGCTACGATCTATCCTCACCCTCTGTCATAACCCTAAGTGATAAGGGTTGTTCACACTTAATTTTTTTTATTTATTAACATTTATTGTTATTATTTTTTTATAATGTGGCATTAAAAATACATACAACCCTAAATTTTTACTTTTTTATCACCAACCCCTATTTTTTATGGCCATTTTAGTAATTAATTTATAAGGCTGAACAGCGTTTGCCGGGTCAGCTAGTATTCTATAAAACAAAATAATCAAATAAAAACGGGGACGAAGTCGCAGACACAGCTAGAAGTATAACAGAAATTGAAATCTAGATTTGACAACGTTGTAAACTCATGTATTTGTAACTTGAAGCGAAATGGAAACATGGCAAGTTTGTCGCCAACTGTTTGAAAATTTTTCGCACAACTTTTACTAGCAGAAGCCGGTCGGGCTTTGATTTTATAACTCTTTTTACTTTTCAAACACGTCCTTTAATACCTACGTTCGTTTTAAAACTGTTCCGTTTTATTATATTTGATCGAAAGACAAACAAGCAGATATATTTTTATGGTAAAGGAACTTGAGGCTGATGTGTCAAAATCGATTCGAACTGGCTATCCGACCTTCCGCAGAGCAGACAAGTGCCCGTCGAAATCGCTCGCGCACATTTCCGTACCATTATCTAGGTCATTATCTTTACAGAACGTCAAAAAATCACGTTTGTTGTATGGAAGCACCCTTTATTTTATTCTGTTTTTATTTTTAAGATTTAATAAATCGACCGCTCTTACGTAACGTAGCATATGTACAACTTAGTTTCTCGTAAACCAACAGATGTCGCTATGCATTGTATAAAGTAAATGTTCCACTTTTCAGGAATATCGTTTATTGTAAATTCCCCTCTTAAATATTTATATTATTCCATTTTTTGTATTTGTCGATATAGCGGAAACAGCAATAAATCATCTTTAAAAATTTTATTTGTCCAGCTATAACTTTCATGAGATATAGCCTTATGACTGACACACAGTTGTACACTTAAGGCTACATGTATTCTCTCTCAGTCAGTTACATGAAACTAACTAAAATCATGCTAAGCAGCATGCAAAATTTTTACGATTTAAGAGACCAAATAAAATTAACACGCATCACCGAGGCTTATAGACACCATTGATGTTGTAGGTGCGGTGCTGCCGTCGGGCTGTTAAAACTTGTGTGCAAGTCTTTTATATTATCTATTATATTTGATTCAAATGTTAAGATTAATTAGACTTAGGTGCCTAAAGTTTTTTTTAAATTAATTAATTAATATCGGGCACAAATCCAATCCTAGTCAACGTTATGTTAAAAACATAACGTTATGACTTTTTTCAGTATGACTAAATACTGAAAAAACTCATAAGAACGCGTTATCCAATCAGGAAAACGAACCCGGGACCTCGTGTGTCAAAGTTGGACACCAGCTACGCTCGATCACAGAGACGATTTTACGTTTTATAATAAAAACCCGATAAAGCAATATTTAGTTCGGTTATCACAAAACATGGAGTACGAAATACTCCAATTTATATGGTTTGATGAGGAAGTGTAAACAAGTCAATAGCTAAAGTTCCCAACGGGTGTTTGTTTACCGATTGTATTCCGCGAGTACCTCGCAGATTTATAATATATCCGACATAAATATATCTCTATTTCTAACCAACGTTAAATGGAGGAGGTTCTCAATTAGCGTGTATGTTTGTTACAATATGATTAACATGTTTCATAAAAATTTGATTATAATCTAAGTATAGGTTTAACTGATAAAGTCCGTTCGTTTAAGTGATAAGGTTAGCTCTTCAGGCTTCCATAACGGTAGTCCAGGTTCAAATCCCGCCATGTACCTATTAGTTTTGCTCACTCATGTACATTTCCTAAGTGCTCTTACGGTTAAGAAAACATAGTGAGGAAACCCAAATTCGTGTATTCAAATTTAAATAAATCTAGAATTGGACAAAAATGGAATCCGGGACTGATTAAATAATATGGAGAAATAAAGTGGTTTTGTTCAAGTGATGATTTATTGAGTCGTATATACCGTATAATGGTTTCAGTAAGGCTGTTTATTAGATACAGAAGTGTACATTTATCTAGGTAGTGCTGGGCCCTAATATTGGGTTAGTCCCGGGTGCAAACTGATACAATAATAAAACAACATGAATATGTGAATAATAGTTGACACAATACACAAAAATATAACAAAGGTACATACATAAAAACACAACATAAAATGTTTGTCACTATTTTAGACACATAACAGATATACAATGACAAAACAGAAATACAATGCGAATGTGGATGGTTGTAGGTACCCGGTGAGTGATCGGTTGACATTCCATGACCAAAAAGCTTGAGTATTATCCGTGGGTGGTGTCAAAAGTCTCCAAAACTGGTGTGTTTGCAAGAAGAAATTAATGAACGTGGAGGAAGCTAGGCAAGTGTGCTGGGACCGTGACACTTGGCACTTGATGCTCTCTGCCTAGGCGTTAAGCATGCATAGGGTGCTAAAGATAAATAACCTTAAAGTAGAGGCTTTTTTTCGCAGAAACATATTTGTTAAGACTTTGCACCGCACTATCCAGTTATTTAATTTACGTTGCAGGTTATCGACAAATTGGTTAAGTTGGCTCCGGCCCAACCCTAGCAGAAGTAAGACGCGCCGTCAGCCTCTTGCCACGGGATTGAAGATTAACCGATCCCATTATTGTGGGATTGCAACATGATGGAATGCCGAAATGCATATTCTTTAGGGTTCTTTCATAAAATCAACATCTTTTTATATACTTTTATCTAGCTTGCAATGTATTGATATATGTATGCATGTTTTTATGTTTATCGATTTTAATGAAATTTTATATGAATATTTGGTGTATCTGAGAATAAGTCATTTTTCATAATCTTAAATGTGGACTGTAGGAAGTTCACAGAAACAGCTGGTTTATAAGACAGTGGTTTTAATTAAGAGCCAGAACCTTCGCATAGAGCTACGAGCTGTCTACGACAAGCTACGCATAGAGCTACGGGCTTGACCAGGACAAGCTACGCATAATATTACGTACGTTTGCATATGTACAGATGCGAACATGATGTAATTTTACTAATGCGCAATAATTATTGCTTCCTCCTAGATTCTGTAGAAATTTAGTCGAAGCACTTTCACTAAAAGATATGCTACACCAATGTTACTCTCTTCTGCCAATGTTTCCAATATTCCTAATGGCATAAAACTTAACTAACTCTGTTTACTGCTTACAGATGCTATTAAATGTTTGAGCCAGGTATGCTTGATTTATAGTTGTTTAGTATAAGTACAGTAATAAAACATACATATCTTCACGCTAGGTTCCTTGCGACGTAGACTGAGAGAATGCCGAGTGTCATGATTCCTACATACTTGCCTAGCTTCCTCGACATTAATTACTTTATACAAATACGTCAGCTTCAGAGACTCTTCACACCCTCAGATGACACACGAGCTATTTGGTCGGGGAATATCGACGTGGCTCTCCCGGGGTACCTGCAGCTATCTACATTTGTACTGTATACCTTTTATCTTTCATTCTTTTTACAAGTCCGAACCATTGTTGTTGGATGTTTATTGAAAACCATCTCTATAAAATATAATATCTCTATGTTAGTTCCAACGCCAACCAATGCACATAATTACGGGCTACGCTCTTAAATTAGTGTGTAGATAACCCAGTTGTCTATTTTTACCATGCCTCAACACTGTAACATTAAAAAAAAACAAACGTGCTCAGTGTTCACACAGATAGCTAATATGAAACAGGGTCAAACTGACACGGAACTAAAATTGGCGCTTCAAAATTTACCCAACATTCACATAAGTTGTATTCTCTAAAACCACAAAGTATTGTCTACTCTAATACAAAGGTTTAAAGTTCTATTTTAGATAAGTGAGAGTTCCTAGTTTTCTGTTTAACGTATACAACGTTTCCGGCACAAAATTTGTACTCTTGAAATTTTACTAAGTAATCACTTAAATTGAGTATCATGTGTGCTAAAAATTCGTTTGTCTTTTCAGCATCGTGAATGCTTGGAAAATGTTCCATTTTTTCCAAGCCCGGGCATTTTTTCGACAGCAGGTAAAAATATATCATGATACGGATAAATAAAGAATACAATCTTAAATAAGAAACACCGGGTAGTATAACATGTTATAAAAACTTTACGGTTAAGACGTTGAAACAAAACTGTTACTTTTTATGAAAGAAGGGCTGTTTTGCATTTTTGCGTCAAATAGATTTTTTTTCAAAACTCAAATTTCAATGCCAATATGAGAACTGATTAATACGTGAAAAACTGAGGCTACGATCGTTACAAAATTTGACTAGCGGGTAGTTTATGTTTCGAAAAAGGTTGTAGGCTACTTTTTATCACGTTTACTTAAACGATAAAGTTAAAATCTAAAATTAATAAATTGGCTATAATTCATAATCGTACAGACTACATTTTTTTAATAGATCATACTTTACAAATTGTCTCGTAATTTTTTCAATGTTATCAATTTTGTAGACTGTGTCTCACTATATATGGTCCTTATTATCATCATAAGTTGAAACCTGGAATGTACGGGGACTTATCAACATATAAGTAAGTTATATAACACTGGGCATAATTTGGCTAGCGTCTAATATTCTAATAGTTTATAAACTACTTTTTAATCTTTTTACGTTTAAGGGTTTTCCGTGGCAATAGGGATAAATTTAAATTATAAATTTGAGTATAATTCTTAAACGCGCTTGAAATAGTTTCCAAGCTCTAAGGAATTACTCTAAGGTTCAGGAATTACGGATATAACCACTCCCACTCTAAATTGTCAAACTACTTGCAACTTAAAAACCCAAAACGTACATTGAACGTATCGGTCGTGTTTAGCTAGCTTTCGGATGTTATCAGAAAAGCTGTATAAAAATACATAAAACGACCCTGATGCAGTAAAATAAGAAATATCTCAGGTCACATATAACTGGGGATGGTGAATGCGAAAGCGACCCCATCTCGTTCCTAGCCGGGCGGCGGGACGGTCATCGTGAGGTTTTTAGT